>WAAB01014572.1:19836-31273 GCA_013389865.1 Piaya cayana | reverse complement strand
ATCTTTAGTGGTGCATCAATACACAGCAATATCACAGGGACTCTGAATTACTGTTCTTTACTGTGCAGCTGCATAGCTACTTGGAATTTCTCTACCTAAGTGATCATCGTGAGTGCTTGGTTAGGCTCTTTTCCATTTCTTCCAGCTTTACCATTATTATGCTGGCATAAAGTGTGGATCTGGGCACCAGGATTCCATTAACGATAGGTAACACTTTAGATATAAATATAATACACCTAATAGGTATCTTATTTGAAGTTAAGCGATCAATATGTGCAATTCTCATTAACTTTTCCTTGTGTTCCAGTTTACTACAAAAACCTGTAAGCTAAAAGCGATCACGGTTCCACCTTCTCTAAAACGAAAGGCTCTCCTTGCATCCACTTGCCAGTAGATGGCACCTTGATACGGAGCAAAACACCCTGTGCAAGAATTGTCAGATGCAGTGAGGACAAGAGGCTTGGAAAATATTTTAGAGCATTACAGAAGCATAAGGAAACTGTCATTAAGGGAATGAGAAACTTGGACTATGCCAGTCAGATAATATCTGCCATGCCAACCAAGCGGGTCGCTGGGCCAGAGGCATCGCAATCAGGCTTTTTATGGTTTTTCAGAGACAGGCAGGTTCTTCCCTCCTGGGGAGAAGAGCTTCCCAGCAAAGTGGGAAAAAAAAACTAGCACTGATTTCTTAATGTAGTGTTTGAAATACAGGTGAGATGTCTGCTGGTGTTTTATTGACATTTTTCTCTCTTTTTCCTTTCCTGATGTGTTTTTTCATTTGCCTCACTTTGTACACCAAAGTGCTGCCTTTTAGATTTCCCAGAGACCGAACAGCAATTTCACTGCGATGTCTGAACCGCGCTTCTATAAAATAGTGTTATTAGGCTGGATTGTGTTTTACAATGTTGATATTTCGTACGAGTACATTCTATAAGCTTCTTGCTCCATTGCCATAAGCCACGCAAATATGTGACAGGTTCTGTTGCTGTGTTGGCAGGGTGAGTTGTGGCTCAGACAATATTTTTTCTTCATCTAAGTGTGCTCACAGTCCAAAAAGCCGACTATATCCTGGGCTGCATTGAAAGCAGCGTGGCCAACGGGACAAGGGAGGGGATTCTGCCCCTCTATTCCTCTCTTGTGAGACCCCACCTGGAGTCCTGTGTCCAGTTGTGGATTCTTCAACAGAAGAAGATGGAACTTTTGGAACGGGTCCAGAGGATCTGAGGGCTCAGCACCTCTGCTATGAGGACAGGCTGAGAGTGTTTAGCTTGTTGAACCTGGAGAAGAGAAGGCTCTGAGAGACCTTAGAGCAGCTTCCAGTGCTGAAAGGGGCTCCAGGAAAGCTGTGGAGGGGCTCTTGATCAGGGACTGCAGGAATAGGATGAGGGGGAATGGCTTTAAATTGGAAGGGGGAAGATTTAGATTAGACATTAGGAAGAATTTTTTTTTCTGTGAGAGTGGGGAGGCCCTGGTCCAGGTTGCCCAGAGCACGGGTGGCTGCCCCATCCCTGGAGGGGTTCAAGACCAGGTTGGATGAGGCTTTGAGAAGCCTGATCCAGTGGGAGGTGTCCCTGCCCATGGCAGGAGATTAGAAGTGAATGATCTTTAAGGTTCCTTCCAACCCAAACCATTCCACGATCAGCTCTGAAAATGCAAGTGTTTAAGTCTGGACAGCAGCGTTATTAAATGTGACTGACTACCAGAATAAGGAGGAGCACAACGAAGTAAGTAGGGCAGGAAATTCTCAGTGAAGTGAATATAATTCACGTGCAGCAAGATTTATTCAAGCAATTTAGTCTTGGAAAGCAGAGGAAGCAAAAGCACAAAGGTACTGCTAGCCTTGCACTGCAGTCAGCTGCTGCACACCCTCTTTGTCAGCCTGGTGTGAAGAGGGTGCAACTCTCATCATCTTATCGGAGATTCATCTGATTGGGAAAAAAGGGTGGATGAAAGAACTTCAGCATATGAGAGCAAAAAAATTAAGGGACTCCCCACCACACTAATTAGAGGGGCTCTGCCATCCTTTTCTTTCCTTGTCAGTCTATCCGAGCAGTCTCCTCCCCTCCAGGCTTGCAGCCTGCTGCTCATTCCGCACCGAGCACCTGCAGAGCTCTTAACCCGTGTGTAGATCCTGAAAGCCAGCGCTTGGAGAAAACTTTTTGCACATCTGGGGACCCTGTTTTTTCACCTTCTAAGATGGGACCCAGGTAAATGCACGGAATATAAATCAGGGCTGGCTGGTTCTTGTGCTCTGACCTGGTACTTAAATACACACTTCAACTTAGTTGCATTAGAATTAGGTTGGTGCAGGTCTCTGCTGTCTCCTTGCCGTGGGTTGTTCAGGGTTGGGTGGGTCTGTGAGCAGCCTGGTCCAGTGGGACGTGTCCCTGCCCATGGCAGGAGGGTTGGAACTGGATGGGCTTTGAGGTCCCACCCGACCCAAACCATTCCATGATCCCATGAAAGTCAGAACAGGCAGGGCTGAACCCTTCACCTGGATCTACCAACCCAAATCTCTCTGTGTCCTGTGTAGCCTGGAAACCTTTTATTTTGCCAGAAGCCAGATGCAAATAATCCAACGAAAGTCTAATTCCCTTTTCTGCTTTTTCTCCCTCCAGTCATAATCTCATTTTAATTAAATTGTCTTACCCCAATGAACGAAAATACAAACTGCAGACCATATTCCACACTGAATTTTTCCACAGCTCGTATTCCTAAAATTCCTCTCTGTTATTCAAGGTCTTTAGATGGAACGCATGCGCTGTGTGAGCCGCACTTCAAATGCTCCGAGGATTCATTGAAGAACATGATGGAAGGAAGAGGAGAGCGTGAGTAAAAGAGCTGGTTTATATTTGTATCCTCAAATGTCAGTTCATTACTGAAGTTAGAAACCAGCTGATGCAAAAAACTAATTATGGCCTCATTTAGAGTGCTTATTTCTTGAGAGACAAAGAATTGCTCTGCTTACTTGTCCAACACAAATGACACCTCCCACTGGATCAGGGGCTCCAAGCCCCATCCAAGCTGGCCTTGAACCCCTCCAGGGATGGGGCAGCCACCCCTGCTCTGGGAAACCTGTTCCAGGGCCTCCCCACCCTCATCGTGAAGAAATTCCTCCTTATGTCTAGTCTAAATCTGCCCCTCTCCAGTTTATACCCACTCCCCCCAGTCCTATCACTCCAAGCCTTTGTGAACAGTCCCCCCATCAGCTTTCTTGAAGCCCCTTCAGGCACAAGAATGTTGCTATAAGGTCTCCTCTGAGCCTTCTCTTCTCCAGGCTGAAGAAGCCCAACTCTCTCAGCCTGTCCTCATACGGGAGGTGCTCCAGCCCTCACAACATCCTTGTAGCCTCCTCTGGACCTGTTCCAACAGCTCCATCTCCTCCTTATGCTGAGGATTGCACAACTGGACACAATATTTCAGATGAGCTCTCACCAGAGAGGAATATGGGGCAGAATCCCCTCCCTGGCCCTGCTGGCCATGCTGCTTTGGTTGCAGCCCAGGACACCGTTGGCTTCTGGGCTGTGAGAGCATATTGTTGGCTCACGTCGAGTTTCCCATCCCCAGCACCCTAAGTCGTTTTCCTGAGGGCTGCTCTCCATCACATCACCGCTCATCGTGTAGTGAAACCGGGGATTGCCCAGAACCAGGTGTAGGACCTTGACAGAGAATCACAGGGTTGGAAAAGCCCTCAGGACTGAGTCCAACCATTCCTGTCAGCCACTGAACCACGTCCCTGAGTGCCTCATCCACCTGTCTTTTAAACCCCTCCAGGGATGGGGACTCCACCCCCTCCCTGGGCAGCCTCTGCCAGTGCCCAAAGACGTTTTCTGTGAAAATTTTTCCCTGAGGCTCAGACTGGCAGCCTGAGGCCATTGACCCCTGTGCCATCCCCTGTCACTTGGGAGAAGAGCCCAGCTCCCTCCTCTACCGCTGCCTGAGGGGAGGTTGTGGAGAACAACGAGGTCTCCCCTCAGCCTCCTCTTCCCCAGGCTGAACACAGAATCATAGAATAAATAGAACAACCAGACTGGAAGAGACCCACCGGATCACTGAGTCCAACCATTCCTATCAAGCACTAAACCATGTCCCTCAGCACCTCATCTACTCGTGCCTTAAACCCCTCCAGGGAAGGTGACTCAACCCCCTCCTTGGGCAGCCTGTTCCAATGCCCAATGACTCTTTCCGTGAAGGATTTTTTTCCTAATGTCCAGCCTAAATCTCCCCAGGTGGAGCTTGAGGCCATTCCCTCTCGTCCTGTCCCCTGTCCCTTGGCAGAAGAGCCCAGCTCCCTCCTCTCCACAACCTCCCCTCAGGTAGTTGCAGAGAGCAATGAGGTCTCCCCTCAGCCTCCTCTTCCCCAGGCTGAACACCCCCAGCTCCCTCAGCCGTTGCTCGCCCTGGAGGTCCCCGCAGAGGGTCCCGAGCAGGACTGTCCCCGCTCTCCTCCCCGGCCCCTTTAAATCGGCCATGAGCGCGGCGGCCGCGTCACGGGGCCGGGATCCAGGCGGGGCCGCAGCCGCCTCGCACCGAGCCGCCCCCGGGGGCGGGAGCCGGGGCTCCGCCGCTCCCCTCACCCCGCAGCAATGCTTTGCTTTAGTTGCTCCTAGGTAGGTTTTTACGCCTTCCATCCGCCGCCTCCCCCGCCACCCTCCTCCCTCCCCAACCCTCCTCCATCTCTCCCGTGAGGCGGTGACAGCGCCGTTGCGGCGCCGCCTGACGCGGAGATGCCGCTCGGGAGATGCTGAACGCGTGTCACACGGCGGGGAGAACCGGTCCCTGAACCCCCCCCGGGGCTGGGAGGTGCCTGGGGGGGCGGCTCGGGGGGGGCTGGCGACCTGCAGCCACCCCGGGCGAGCCAGGGGACGCGAGGAGTTACTGGGTCAGTGGGGCAGGAGGGAGAGTTCTGCCCCGGGAGTTCGCTCCGGGCTTCGAGCTCAGCCTTAAAGGGCTTTGGGGGGTGGTTTTAACCCCACTGTTAGTTGCTACCCTCTCTCCCCTTCTTCTTGCCACCCTCTCTTTTTCTCCTTGCCACTCTCTCTTTCTTGCCACCCTCTGTCCTTCTTCTTGTCACCCTCCTTTTCTTCTTACCACCCTCTCTCTCCTTGCCTCTCTCCTTCTTCTTGCCACCCTCTCTTTCTTTCCTTTTTCTTGCTACCCTTTCTCCCCTTTTTCTTGCCCCTCTGTCTTTCTCCTCTTCTTCTTGCCACCCTCTTTCTCTCTCTCCTTCTTCTTGCCACCCTCTCTTTCTTCCCTTTTTCTTGCTACCCTCTCTCCTTCTCTCCTTCTTCCTGCCCCCCTCTCTCTTTCCCCTTCTTCTTGTCACCTTCTCTCTCTTCTTCTTGCCATCCTCTCTCTTTCCTTCTTCTTCTTGCCATCCTCTCTCTCTCCTTCTTCTTCTTGCCATCTTCTTTTCCCCCTTCTTCTTGTCACCCTCTCTCTCTTCTTCTTGCCATCCTCTCTCTTTCCTTCTTCTTCTTGCCATCTTCTTTTCCCCCTTCTTCTTGCCACCCTCTCTCTCCTTCTTGCCTCCTTCTTCCCCTTCTTCTTGCCACCCTCTTTCTCCCCCTTCTTCTTGCCACCCTTTATCTTTCTCCCCATTTTCTTGCCACTCTGTCTTTCTCTCCTTCTTCTTGCCTCCCTCTCCCTTTCTCTCCTTCTTGCCACCCTCTCTCTCCTTCTTGCCTCCTTCTTCCCCTTCTTCTTGCCACCCTCCACCTAAAGTTTTAGTCGAAGATCGTGTTCTCCCAATTCCCCTTTTCCCAGCGCCCTGTGACATTCCTCTATCATCCATTAACGCTACAGCGAGAACATCCCGAGCCCTTGGTGGGTTCCTTGGTGCTCTCCTGACCAGCAATGGCTCGCTGGAGAGCAGAAGGGAAAGGTTTGGGGCATCGCTGTGTGCCCTGTGGAGCTGTGCGATGAGAACACTCCAGCTCGCTGCGAGCAGGGAAACAAGCTGGATTTTCTCTGGTATCCTTCATCTGCTCCTTTCCCTTCTGGAGTTCCTACCTGTGGAAGCAGCTGTGCGAGCGCAGGAGGGCTGGTCTCACGGATAAGATACTTTAGGCCTGAAGAGTTTGGTGCACAATTAGCAACTCGGCTTACGAGCTTTATGTGACTCGGATATAAGTCGCTGTGTGCTCACCTGGGTAGCACGTTCCCTGTTTGAACAAGGGGAAAGGGAAACAAGGCTCCGAATTCCCAAACCTCGCTAGGGATAAGATCCTGCCTCCGTTTGGCTCCTCTGCGCAGCAGGGTGACGCAAGGCGTAATAAAGCCAATTGATAGCTGGCTGCGTACTGCAGGTCAATCTCTTCCAATAAATAGACGATTCGAGCGAAATTTTATTAGTCTCAAACCAGATCAAATCTAACGTTGCTTTGTTGATCTGCAGGCGTGAAATACCTTGATCTTTGGACATGAAATATCTCGACTTTCAGGCATGAAATATCTCGACTTTCAGACATGAAATATCTCGATCTTCAGGCATGAAATATTTTGATTTCCAGACATGAAATACTTCTTGTGTTTGAAGCACCGGTCACCTTCCCCTGCTTCACTTGCTGTTATCAGCTTGCCGAGGCTTCTGAGAACAGCGATCTTTGCTATCAGGTGGAAACATGATTGTGTCCCCATAGGATGCTTGTTTGTGTTAACATCATGTTGCTCTTTCCATATTACTAGTAATTAAACACAGCTTTTTTTTCCCCCCCTCATTGATCAGTTGCTGGAGTGAAAGAAACCTCTATCCTCCCCATGCTAATGGTTGACATGGAAAACAAGGAAAATGGCTCTCTGGATGTCAAAAAGTAAGTGAATCCGTAATGTTCATGTAAACAGCACGTGGATTTCAGCTGTAGTTTTCCTTTTATTTGATGCCGTTGGCAAGAGGGGCCACCTCTGTCTTCGCTCATTTCAAATCTTCCCCATTTTTAATGACTTTTATTGTATTTCAACTTTGAAATAGAAGAGTCTTAGGCACGGAATTGATGAATAGTGTGATGTGGGAGGAGTGTACGCTAATGGAGAGAGGCAGAAGCTAGTAATTCAAAGTTAGGGGTGTTCCTTTCTCCATTGCCTTTTCCTCTCAACTAGAGACTAAAGCAAGTGTAACCAATATTCTACCGCTTGTCTGCTAGTGGCTTTTGCAGATCTGGTGCCCGTTGCCTGCGTGGAAGTCTCCGATCTTTTCGGTGAGATGTACGCCCTTCTCTGCTGACTGTCCACCTGTCTAGAGCTGAGAAGCAGCAGCAGCGCGTGTCTTTGGTGTCAGTTCTCTTCTTGAACAGATATTTTAAGCTGTTTGCTGGAGAAGCCTTAATGCTGCTGGATTTTCACTTCAGACCTAGGGTGGGAATAAGACAGAGATGTGGTGTGCACAACTTTCCGCGTTTCTTCAGTGTGGTTGACTGCAGGCTGAGGGATAGGAGCTCTCTCGGAGGCATTTCCATAGCCTTAAAGGTCAGCAATCCTTAGATTAGGGCTTGCAGTTCTGAATTAAGTTATGATCGGAGAGGTGGAGTTCTGTGTGGGAAATTTAGTCCTGCTGGTTTAGGGTTATAGAAGCTGTGCTGAGATAGACACACACATCTATAGATATTAAAAAAACCCCCACGCAGATAAAGTACTAGAGAGAGTTCTTAGTCTGTCCTCTCAGGCTGCAACACTTCCGCATCTTGTTCTTCTTTATATCTGCTTACCAAGAAATCTTGACAGTGGGTAGGTTCCCAGTCACTACAGTAATATAAATAATAATAATGGTCACTTCAGGATGCTGCTAAACTCCCTAATTATGACACAGCATCCAAAGAGCTGCTGGCAGCCATTAAAATCGGCGAGCTCCCCGTTCTCTTGAGACGTTGGTTCCACCACACCAAAATAAAATGCGTTTCCCCATTCAGGGACTATGACTAGATTAGACTGTGTGTGTGTGTCCCGCAGAAGCCGCCTTCCGCTGGCAGTCGCTCTTCTACAACGAGGACTCGGCGGCAGGGATGAGGAGGGAGGCAGCCAAAGCAAGGCTAGCCTGCATTTCATCATTTTTCCCCCGAGGCTTCCGTGATAGAGGCTCAACTGCTAATTGTGGAGGCGGCGTTTTAAAACTGATGGGGATTGTAATTAAACTGATCAGGAGCCGCGGTCTCTAAATGAATATATATATAGTATGTATGAGCGTATCCACAGCGCAAGTATTTGGCGCTTCCCTCAAGTGGTTATAAATAGCTTGGGTAAAATCCTTTTGCTCACGGCTGCAGCCTTTCTCATTTTGCTTTTTGTGCCACATGATGGCAATAGAGGCACAGGGACAGTGGTGAAAAGCAGACAAGCCTGGTCTTTATTCATTAGCAGTGCCTCTAGTATCTTGTTACAAAGCCTAGAATGTCACTCCTAAGATTTTTACAACATCCAGGATGTCCTTGGCTAAGCTGTGGCTGCTACATATTCTGTTTTCTTGTCCAAAGGACAGAGCCATGTGCAGCAGCAGGGCAAGGAGGAGGCTGTTAAAGTCTAGATGCCAAACGAGCATCAGTGTGGGTAGATGGGTTAAAATCCAGCCAGTCTGCTGCACGCCTTTGAGTCTCCCACAGCTGTAGCTGTAGAAATTGGCTCCCCTCGAGGTCCTGCATGATGCTCTTCCTTGCAGCAGGAGCTTGCGGTTATTTCTTGTGATTAATTAACAACTGAGGTAGAGCTCTTGAAATCATTGCAGTTGGACCTGGGCTGGGGCTGGACCGAGCTGCAGCTCCCGAGCAGCAAACGAGCAGCCACACAAAGAGCTAATGTACCCGGGCTGAAATACAAAACTATGGAATGGAGGGTTTTGGACCATATTTAGTTTGAAATTAAAGTATTTTGGGGAAGTAAGCAAAATCCAGCTAGGAGGCATTTTTACTTGTTCAGTCTTTGATGTGTAGGAAGAATTAAATTCTGTATCTTTTAGGATTTATTATGTTTTTATTGAAGCACTGAGGATTGGGGCTTTGGTTTTTTTTTAATTTTAAATAGAAGATGAATCACTATCTGTCTGTGTCTTAGGGTAAATGTAAAGATTTACAGATAATCCTTCAAGTGCTGCTTTTATAAATACGTGTAGGTTTTGTGTGATGCTTTTTGCATTTTACTTCTCAGCCTCAGAACGCGCACAGCACCAAAAATCAGAAATTAAAGGCATTCTTTGACTTAAAGTGCAGCTCTGAGAAGTCCACTTAGGCTCATTTTCAGTTTTGCTGAGTGCTTTCTTTCTATGCAGTCACAACCATTGGAGCAATTAATGAAGAAAGTTGTTACTTGAGGAGTAAAACTAAGAAACTCTGGCCCTTTTACTCCTAAGTATGTGTATGTTCCATGTGAGAAGTGAAATAAGCTGCTTTTAGAAGGCCAAGCGCAGCTTCAAGTGAGGTATCGAGGCTGCAGGATGAGTCTCTAGGGCCAGAAATTTGTTGTCACATGGCCAGGTAGACCCCGAGAATTAGGGGAGAGGCAAAAATTGTGTTCATGAGTCCTCCTCCGCAGGGCTCGGCTGGTTCTAGAAACAGGGATGCTGTAGAAACAGTGATGAGAGGCACTACGTGTGATTCCGTTCGCTTCTCTTCACGGCTGGTTGGAAGACGATGAGCCCTTGTTTCCCTCAGCTGTTTTACTGGAAGACATACGAGTCTAGGCAAGACCAAGGTGGTTGGAATGAGAAAATCTGCAGGGCCGGACAAAAGCGCTGTCAGGAGGGTATAATCTGTGTTTCTTTTCCAGCTGGTGCTGTTGAAAATCAAAACCCTGCCTCTAAGCTCCAAGGACCTGGCATGGACAGGATTCTGACATCTGCCCTGATCTGTACCTCTTTGATATTTCTTCATTAGCATCACGGTTAAGCATGCAGAACAGTGGAAAATGCCCGGCATGAACTTTGGGACTCGTAGTTGCAGAAACGTGTTCAACAAGTTCTTTCTTTTGATGCCTTGCACCTCCTAGAAGCTATAGGACAGGTGGTCAAGCTCGCTGTATGTCCTTTTTACTAAGAACCTGCAGTTCCTCCAAGTTATCTGATATAGAGTGAGGCAGGTTGAGGATAATAAATGCAAGTAATATGAATGATTGGTTGGCTTTGCTGCTGTGGAAGGCAGTTCTCCAGCTGCAAAGGCAGCTTACACGCAGACAAAGATCCTGACTGATTACCTTTGGCTGATATAAAGATTCGTATGATTTCTTTTTTTTGTGAAAGGAGAGGAACCTCACTTGTCCCCAGCATCAGGTCTTTGGAGTGGAAGAGAACGGGAGTGACTGCTCTGTCTTAGGGCAGCGGGAGGTGTGTCAGAGGATGCTTTTCCTAGAAAAACGGGGAACGAGGGGGTGTACATGGGGTGTGATCAAAGAGGCAGCAGACGGTCTGCACACATTTAGTGATTACGTGTCTGGATTTGCACTTTGCAGTTCAGTAGAGAACGGGAGACCTCCAGATCCTGCTGACTGGGCCGTCATCGATGTTGTGAATTATTTCAGAACGGCTGGATTCGAAGAACAAGCCAGTGCTTTCCAAGAACAGGTAAATCTGTTAGGAAGCACCTTCTGACCGCCACCAGTTTCTCACATTGCACATTTTTGCCATGAGCCTGGTTATTTGCCGCAATGTAACAGGAATGGAAATCCCACAGTAATGAGGGACATGGGTTAGTGTTTGATAGGAATGGTTGGACTCGATGATCCGATGGGTCTCTTCCAACCTAGTTATTCTATGATTCTATGAGGGGATTTGAGTTTGTTTCTGGGTGAAAATCTGTGAGACTATGATCTTTGAGTAATAATATTGTGCTATGAGGAGTCAATAACGGGTTGGAGTTCGTTTCAATCGGTCATCTGAAAAACGAGGAATCTAAACACATTTTATGGCTTGGGCTCAGTCTCCCCGCACAACCTGCTCGCTTTCACTCTCTTGTTATTTAAAATGCAAATGGTAATTCCCTTCTTCCTTAGCGTATTGTGCAAATACGCTCATGAGTATTTATAAATCTGGGGCTCCTAAGAAGCAAGCGGCTTTTGAAGATGTGGGGTGAAAAAGGGGCTGCTGTGCTGCATTGAGCTTGGCAATGCGAGGGAGCAGGGAAAGGGCAAGCTAGCAATAAAGGAGGAGAATCTTTTCAGGCACAGGAGCAGCTTGTTTGTAGGATTCATTCTGAGAAAGTTCAGTCTTCATTTCTGGGTCTTGTGACAGCTGATGCTTTCAGATGGCTGCTTTTGGTAGTTTGGATCAGCAGAGAGTGGTGGGAAATGGAGTTAAATCCAGCTGGAGGCCAGTGACAAGTGGGGTTCCCCAGGGCTCAGTGCTGGGTCCAGCCCTGTTCAATGTCTTCATCAACGACCTGGATGAAGGCATCGAGTGATCCCTAGCAAGTTTGCAGATGACACTAAGCTGGGTGGAAGTGTGGATCTGCTGGAGGGTAGG
>WAAB01014572.1:4813-17338 GCA_013389865.1 Piaya cayana | reverse complement strand
CATGGGTTAGAGATTGGTGGGAATGGTTGGACTCGATGATCCGGTGGGTCTCTTCCAACCTGGTGATTCTATGATTCTATGATTCATTTGATGTGCCCTGAATTCATACTGGAAGGAGAGTGAAGTTATAAATGCAAAAGGGAAGTGTTCCATTTCTCCTGCAACACTGGGAAATTGTTTTCCACTGAACTGCTTCAGTAGGGGTAGCACAATGGTTTTGTTACAAAGCATCCATAGCCCGGAATGTACTCATGAGATCTGTTCTTACATTCAGCTTTTACACAACAATAAGCGAGTCCACACTGTCTTTGATGACTCTGAACACACCTGGACTCACCCAAAGCAAGTGACTCAGAAGTGTTAAGACCTGATTTTTTGCTCACAACACTTAAAGGAAAGAGAGAAGACGTTTTAAGGATTGCAGAATGTTTTATTAAAATGATATTGTAAGTGCTGGTAAGAAGGGGCTGTTGTGTGATGATCGTACAATATTCCTTCTTGAAGTTCCACAGATGTCAGCAAGTCAAAAGAGCTCCCTGATGAAAACAGATTCAACTGAAAGATGCTACCCAGTAACAAAAATCCATAACATCAGCAAGCAAAGCAGGCAAACCCAGAAACTGCGAGCGCAGGATAACTGGGGAGGCAGAGCAGATGCAGGATGATTATGGGAACGGCTTCGGAGAACTGCTGCCGGCTAGAACATGGCTGAGCTTTCCCTAGGAGCCCTGGGAGCGCGTCGGGCTGTGTCTGACTCGAAGACTGAAGCTGTTTGCCGTCTCTTGAGACGCGCTAGCGCTGTGCCTAACATTCAGTATTACCCACGTTGCATCTTAACCATTATTATTGCAATATCCAGATAAATTCAAGCACCCAAGGGTCATTTGCCAGCCTCACTGCAATACCAGAAGGGATACAGTTTTGTTGCTGGCTTGTGCCCACTGCTGCCTCCCAGCAGAGCGCTGGTGTGGAGGAGCACGTGGGCATGCTGGCTGCCGTGCTTGTCTGTTAGCCGTGCTGTAAAATCTTGCAGTTCTCGGTCACCTGGAGGGAGAGCAGAAAGAGTGCTGGGAGGACTTGAAGCTTTATCTGGTCCTTTGGCTGTTTGCTGAAGACAACGCGCTCTTGCTGCTGCGATCATCCTGGGATAGCGGGGAATTACTATTGGCTCTAGTTGTGCAGAGGGGTGTCTCTGCAGGGGACGTTAAAGAGATGGACTGAGAAGTTGTGTCCTGAAAAAAAATCCAGAAAATAGAGAAGTAGCAAGAGAAGAAAACACAGAGAAGACCCCAAAGCACACAAAGTCTTACTCGGTGGCAAAACCCCTGAACGACTATGACAAACCCACAGGAACAAGTTTAAGTGGAAAATAAAGAAGAAATTAAAGAGATAAAGACAACAATAGATGCAAAGATATAAAACACTTGAAGTCTTAATACGTAATCACTCATTTCCACCCAGATGTGTTTAGAGAATCAGTTTTTTATTCAATGAAAGCCTTATTAGTTACCAACATTTCTAGAATATGAGGAAACCCATGGAAGAAGAAGGGAAAGGAGTAAATGCTCTTTTGCTGTTCTTGGAGTTTCTCCTGTCCCAGGTTCTGGCTTTACTTCATTTGGATCCTGCCAAGCTGGAGGTTGTTCTCCCTCCGTAGCATCACTGAGCAGCAGCGGAAAAAGCAACTGCAGAGCAGTCGTAGCGCTGAGCAAAAACTGGTGTCAGAACTCCCACAGAAGGAATTGTGACAAATGGAAAAGAGAAAATAGCAACTGGTTTTAACCATTAACGCTCTCAACAGTAACTGGGAAGAGGCACCTGCTGTAATTGGGTCAAACGCTCCTGGAAACTCTTTTGCTTTCAGAAGTACTGTTACCTTGTGCTTCTCTGAGGGATTAGCAACAATGTCTGTTGGGGTGATGATAAAGGAATTCCACTTTCAGCTGATCTTTAACTATGTCGTGGCTTGTCTGTGTATTTTGTATTAATAAACATTATCAAATCGTAAGAGAGATCAGTCTAGACAAATTCACGCTGACTCTTTTTCATGTTGGGGTGTTACCGCGGCGGGGTCTCCATCACTGCCAAGACAGCATTTATTATTTGTAAGGAAGGTGCTGCAGCGGGATAAATTGATAAATTGGTGTTGTGGTTTTATAATATTTATAAAAATACAAAGGTTTGGGAGATATTATCATGGGCAGCAGTGATACGTGCCAGCATTTGAAGTGGTTGGTGGCTGTTGATAACAAATTCAACATTTAATATTTTTTTTTTCTTAAAAGTAAAAAAGAATGTGACAGCAGAGAGAAGTCCAGTGCAGGTGAACGCAGTAAAGCTGCAGACTTTTTGCTGTGAGGACCTTGGGAGGTGTTGTGAGACACCAGACCTCGGTGTGCAGGTGTAGCTCGTGTTCCCGAGTAATATAGGGACTGAACTGTAGGAATGTGGAAAAAGGGATTGGTCCCGTGTTTAAAATGGAGATGAGAGTTGGGATATGTGGATTACTTCTCTTCCTTTGTGACCTTTGAAAAATTTACAGGGAGTTTTCAAATATACAAGGATCGGAGGTGTGAAAAAAAACCCCAAAGCACACAGGATTTCTAATCTAAATTGGTCAGAAAGCTAAAGTTTGAAAGGAAAAAAAGAACCTAAGCTGGGAAGTTGCTGCCTTCAGCATCTTGTGTTGTAAACGGAGGGAGAGAAGATCCCTCTGAGCGTTGAGCTCAGCAGTTCGGACCTTCTAGAACTGATTGCGGGAGCCTTTTGCTTTTCCCCTTTCAAAGGAGGCACCAGGCGTTACGAGTTGATACTTGCTAGTCCGAACTTGCATATCGCTGGCGACGGTTAATTCCGAAAGGCGCTTCATAAGCTGCTTTAAGAGCATCCTCTCCTTAAAGGCTGAACATTGGGCAATCTGCACACGCACCCATTAATTTGGAGCAGCTTTACAAGGAGGGAACGTTTGAAATGAGGCTCGTTTGGGGTTTTACGCTTGGCTTAATAGTTATTCGTGCTTCCGTCAGCACAGGTGGGTGCTTGAAACGCAGGCAGCAGAATTGAGCAGCTGGAAACGCAGTTGCAGGAAAAGAAAAGCTCCCGTTTCTTCTCTCGTTTTCGCTGTCGTCGTCTCCCGTTTGATGCATGCCTGTTCTCGCCTGTTAGACTGGTGCATTTGTCTTTATCAACTCTTTAATTCTTCTTGTAGGAAATTGATGGCAAATCATTGCTGTTGATGACGAGAAACGATGTACTGACTGGACTGTCATTAAAGCTGGGGCCTGCGCTGAAAATCTATGAATATCACGTAAAACCTCTCCAGACGCAGCATCTAAAGAACAACTCTTTATAGCGAACTGTCTGCTTGGGGCCCGCGTCGTGCCTCGAACAGTAAATAAGCAATTTTGGTTTCATGTGATGGAACTTTGTAAAGAGAGAATATATCTATTAAGAATTTAAACCAAATGACATTATATATATCCTATTGGATAGAGTTGGCAATATACTGAGCCTGCGGTGAGAGGGGCGGGGGGTGTTTTTTACCTAGTACATGATGATTTTTCTCTTTTTAGGAATTGTCAGTGAGCATGTCTGAGATCACTGCATCCAGAACAAAGCGGGGAGGTGTGTCATTCTCATTTTCGAGCCAGACATACTCTCCATGTCATGAATTAAAATACCAAAAAACCCACAAAAACCCAAATAAAGTTTACAGAGAGAAACCAATTGAAGTAGGTTTTGTTTTACATTAAAAAAACCTACTAAAATCCTTGCTACTTATAATTTTAGGATGGGACTGATGCTTGCCAACTCACCCTTTTTTGCAGAGGGTCCTATTTTGACCTTATTAAGGTTCACTCGTGGTATGCTGCAATGTTTCGAGCTGTACATACAACCACCATTTAACCCCTTCGATAACAGAAGGCGTCGCCCACAGGTGAAACTGGGTCGTGTATTTTCCGCTGTCCTTTAAACTTTCGGCTTGTTTTCACCTGGTTTTACTAGTTCTCTGTGAAGTAGAGTTGGTTTTTAAACATTTGCGTTGCTTTGCAAAGCAAAAACAAACTTCATTTTATTCCTTTTTATTTTAATTTATGATAACTTGTTTTCTAACATTATGTAAAAAAGAGTGAAACTCTGCACCTTTTTAATATTGTCTGTTATTGCTGTCGTAGTGGTTGGTTTTCTTTTTTCAATGCTTTACTTAATGGTTTGAACTCTTGTTTTAAAAAACTGAAAGAAGCTGTCTCGTCGCCATACATCTCTGTTAAAAGAGAGTCTTGTTCAATCTGTTTGTACCAGTTCCCTATTTGATAGGCTGCTTGCTGTATCTCAATAAAGCATCGCTTATGTTTCGATTCAGTTTACTTTACAGATATTCTCTTTTCTCTTTCTTTGTGGTGTATTGAAGCTCCCATTTCCCTTTTCTGATTAAAAAGGTACCAAGACCTGCTTAATATTCTATGCGATTAATTTTAACATCACCTACTGAGATATTTAAAGACTTAATTGTTTTTGGGTTTTTTTCTTATCTAGTGTTACGTTCTGCAGAAGGAGAAGCCCTGGTCATGGTTCACCAGTAACATCTGTGCTTACATCTGTGCTTCTATTAATCTTTTCTAGAGCTGCCAGTGGTGCAGAGGAGCAGCAGGGTGATTTACCCCAGAAGGCCTGGGAGAGATCGTACGGGTGATGCTCTCCTCAGTCTGGGTCTTCCCTGGCCCGGAGAGCTTTGTGATGACCCCTGAAATTGGGATGTGGGGAGGTGTCAGTGGGGCTGAACGAAAGAACTGGGAAGTGGGGAAATAAGGAGGAGAGTGGCTGTTGGTACTACAGCGCTAGGAGAGTTGTTTATGGAGTTGAGATCTGAGAGGGGATAAAACCACGTTAACAGCTGTGCTGTAGGTAAAGCTCACACTAAATGATGTAATAAACTATGTGCAGCAGCGTGTTTTCATATGTGGTTTCTAAGCTTTACGTCGTACAACATCATTTTTTCAGAATTTGAGATGTGTGGTAGGAGATGAGGTTGTGTTCACTTCTCTTTCTGCCCCTTGCTCTGTGCTCACTTCAGGGATTGGTCTGTTAGGAGCAGGTTTGTGAGCCACAGTCTTGAGTTCTGCTTATGCTTTTATTTATAGTTTGGTGGTGACCAGAGGTGACTCCTAAGAATAAGGATCTGTAAGACGAGATTCAAACAGAGAATATGAATTGAATATTCTCCTTTTCCCCATTAGTGTGGGATTGACACACTTTCTAGACCTATTGGATGACAAAGAATTAAAAGATATTTATTGCACCAGGAAGTAAAAATCTGCTGTGCAGCCATGAAAGTGCTTTGGTTACTAAGCATTGTTCTTTCTTTTAATATGTTTTAATGAGCAAATGAATTATGTTCAGAAGCATCCAGAATGTCCTCCCCTTCAGATCAGCTCTACAAACCGGTTTGCACGAGGAGAAGCTGAACAGAAAGCTTGCTGCAAGTGTGAAAGGGAATTTGGAGGATGATGCTCAGATCTGGGATGATTTTTTTTACCATCATTGATCTTTTTTATAGTTTCCTACTGCTCTCTGAGCTTTCCAACGCTGCTGTTTCCTTTGTGCAGGTGACCGTTCTGGTTTTGTCTGTTACGTTCTCCTTGCTGTTTCTAGGAGAACAAAAAAAAAAGTCTTTTTAAAAGAAACTGGAGAGTTTGAAAGCGGAAGTCAAAGCAAGATTATTTTTAGCCACCATTCCTCTTGCAGAAAACACAGCTGCTGTTGAGATAAGGAAGGAACTGATGGGTATTACTGGATACCATGTCGATACTGCGGTTCTGAGAGTTGCAGAGCAGTGCAGGACTCCAGTTTGTAACTTGCTTCTAAGGTGCCTGGAGCTATGACAATCTCTCTTCCGTAAACGTGCTCCCTGTGCTTTGCGTGGTGGTGAAGCTGCCAGGGGTCCAGCTGCTCAGCTGGGTGTGTGGCGATGGTCTCAGTGCTGCAGGTCTCTTGCTTTCATAGAGTCATAGAACAGTTTGGATTGGAAGGGACCTTAAAACCCATCCAGTTCCAAACCTCCTGCCATGGGCAGGGACACCTCCCACTGGATCAGGGGCTCCAAGCCCCATCCAACCTGGCCTTGAACCCCTCCAGGGATGGGGCAGCCACAGCAGGGGGCTTGGATCCAGATCATCTTTAAGGTCACTTCCAACTCAAACCATTCTACAATTCCATTTAATATGATAATGAAGCAAAGTCAAGAATTTTTTTTTTTTGCTTAGCCTCTTGTTTGACTTAGTGATGTTCCTTTGCATCCAGATGTGTATTCAGCTTCCTCCCAGAATAACACTAGCTGGCAGATGTTTTAAATTTGAGGAATGCGGCTGTAACCTCAAACACCTGGAGAGCCCGAGGGGAGCACCGTGGAGGCTGTAAGTGGTCCTTGGTGGCCACGTGAGAGTTTCCACGCTGCTGAAGGCTGCTGGTGAGTTCTGTTGTGTTTATCTGCTGCACTCACGAGCTGCTTTGTTAAAGGAACTGCCAGCAGTCAGAGCTGCTGCATCATCAGCTGATCTGCTGATGAAGCAACAACAAATATCTTGGCAGTGACAGGCTTGCACTCATCTCGGGATGTTCTCTTCCCTTTTCAGATGATTGTTATAATCCAGCTGCCCCTCTATAAACACACTTGCTGTGTCGAGGATGCCCCTGACTCTGTAGCAGCTAAATCACACCAGCACAGGCAGAGAAGGCTCCCCACTTGCACCGGTCTCTGATTTGAGGGTGATCCTGCTCTATCTTCTGGTGGATTGCAGCTGGAGAATGGAAGCAGGGAAGAAGGAACTTGTAGCTGCTTTTGTTCCCCGAGGTGGGGGGGTGGGTCAAACCACAGGGAGATGTGTGCAAGCGGGCGTGTGCCTGGGTGTGACAACTGTTTCACAAGGATGCTCCTCTTCTACTCCCTCCTCCCTTCTCTATAAATGCCACATGTGAGTTTCTCTGGGCTCCTCTCCCTGGAAATACGTGTAATCTAAAAGATTTGGAGACATTGCAGGAGTGCGAGTCCACTAAAACTTGAGCCCGTGCCTTTTCCAGTCTGATGTAGATGTTAATGCGGGAATTCATACCTTGAGGGATGCAAGAAGCCCCCCTTGGTACTTGGTCACTCTGGTTTCTGCTGTTATGTTTCCCTCTGCACCAAGCATTTCTCTACCCCCTTCTTTTTCTTGTTTTGGGTCCCTCCAATATTGTTTGTGTGTAAATCTAGGACCAGGTTGGAGTGCACACGCTCAGCTACGTGTGGGTGTCCTTCCTTTCTCATCCTGAACGGTGAGGTTCTATCTCAGAATCACAAAACAGTTTTTATTCTATTTGTAGCCGAGATGCGAGTTGACATTTTTGATCTTGGAGCTGGAGCCATTTAATAGGTTTCCTCTCTAGACACAGCTGTGCGCTTTCCAGGAAGAGGATGGTCAGCTGCTCTATGTACAAAACCAGTTGGATTCTAACTATTCTAACTCCAAGTGTATTTATATAGAGATTTCAAGCCAGAAAGGGGTTTTTTTTTGTCGCTTTGTCAGCTCTGTTCAACTTGGAATCAGGATTCTGCACTCCTGATAAAAACAATGTTAAAAGAAAAGGAAGAAAAGAGTGGTTTGAAGAAGAAAAAAAAATATAATTCTAATTGTTAATAAGAACTGACAAGTTTAAATGTGTATTGGAAAGCAGGTAGCCTCATTATCTATAGAATATTACAGCCAGTGATGACAGATCGCTCGTACTGACCCTGAATGTGACATTTCATCTCTGTTTTAGATATTGGCTTAGGAGTTCAGCTACTGCATTTTATCTCCGTGATGTTGGTTGCGCGTGGAGTGTAATCAGCAGCTGAGAGGATTCAGCGGAACTGTCCTGGGCCACTGTCAGAACTGAGCAGAAACAGGATGCGAAAGAGTCGGACACTAAAATCATAGTAAGATACTTGCGTACTGGAAATACCCCGGTTCTTGTTAGGAAGCTCCAGGTCTTATAAACTCCTGGGACGTAGCCCAGGACCAGCAAGGTCCGTGTTAGCAGCAGGAAGGGGTATTTTAAGTGGTGGTTTTAGTATCTGCTACCTGCTGCTGGTTTTCATCAAGTGGGATTTTGTCAGCAACGCATCGCAGCTGCCTCCGTGTGAAACACTGTGAGCAACTTGACTAGCTCCTCAGTGCAGGAACTGAAAAAGAAAATCTCCCTCGATTAAAATAATTCAAAGCCAGTGTGGAGACTGCATCTAATGAAGCCAGTGGGAGTTTGGTCGGGTTTCAGGCCCACGTAAGACCGACTGTCTCCCATTTTCAACAACAATTTATGCCATTTTAGCTAAATCTAATCGCCATCTGGAAAATTTGGGCTTCTCGCAGTTGCCCGGGTGCTTTCTTTAGAAGCAGCCTGCCCACGTAAGTGACTCAGGTTTGCAGCGCTGCGCCGAGATGCCTTTAAAGGCTTTCTGCACGTCTGGAGGTTTATAGAAACCACATCGCATGAGCGGACGTGTTGTGTGCTCGAACAGCTGGTTGCTGCTTGGTGTCCTCGCTCTGCCATGAAGGTTAGTCCTCTGCCTCACCAGCCCACAAAGAAAGTGCAAGTAGAAACAGTAGGAAACCTTCTATCTAATGCAATGAATTCTCATAAGGTAGAAAGGAAGCGAGTTGTTTAGAAACTTGTTTAGAAACTCTGGTGATCAATGATAGGACCTGAGGGAATGGCAGGAAGATGCACCGGGGTGGAGGGTTAGGTTGGATTTTAGAACAAGATTCTTCCCCCAGAGGGTGGTGGAGCCCTGGAACAGCTCCCAGGGAAGCAACCAAGGCCCCAAGCCTGACGATATTCCAGAAGCGTTTGGACAAAGCCCTCAGACGCATGATGGGAATGTTGGGGTTGTCTATGCAGGGACAGGAGATGGACTCAATGTGGGTCCCTTCCCGTGTTTGCATTTGTATCTTAAGTAGGAAATGGCTGCATTTCTCATTTGGTAAACAGTCAAATACTAGTTTAGTTTTTGATGTTGCTCTTTATTTACCCTTAAAAGATACATTAATAA
Source organism: Piaya cayana (assembly GCA_013389865.1). Taxonomy (NCBI): domain Eukaryota; kingdom Metazoa; phylum Chordata; class Aves; order Cuculiformes; family Coccyzidae; genus Piaya; species Piaya cayana. The sequence goes on along the minus strand of WAAB01014572.1, from coordinate 8,271 downwards.
ATTACAAGCACCTAAAACCAGCAGAAATAGCAAGATGTCAGCCCACAACTGCAATATGACACAATCTAACGAGGTAAGAGAGAATAACCCTGGCAAAGCTAAAAGTGGTGTAAGTGAGACTTCCAGAATTGGGTAGTGACCAGAAAACAGCATATCTGGAATGGATGGACCCTGCGGTATTGTTTGTCCTGTTGTGTTCCAGGAGGTATCTCAGGCTTGTGCACAGCGTCTTCCCTTTGCATCTGTTAATGTCCCGCTCCCCAAGGCAAGTTCCTATCTAGCCAAACACCTTAAAATGTGAAAATGATGCCCGGAGAAACTGCGAGCAGTGGTTAGAAGTCGTGAAGTTGAGCAGCACTCCTGTTGCAAATACGGTAACCGCAGTTTGAGCAATGAGGGTTGTCGGCTGTATAGTTTTATCTCTAGGTTCAAAGCTCTCGCCTCGGGTCGCCGAAGTAAGACACGCATTGTTTATCTGGTTTGCTTCCTCCCTGCCCCTCCCGAAACTCATAGGGTTGCTCAGGTTGACTCCTGCGTGCTCAGAAGTCGTGATGAGAGTATTAGACTTAATACCCCCCTATTTAATTAAACAAACAGAGTTAGCCCCAACCTCAAACACCTCAGTGATTAATATGAAAGTAATTATATAGTAACTGCATAGTGTGAGGAGCAGCAGCAGCCACATGCAGTCAGAATACAGGCAGAGAAGTTAGTCAGCGGGTGTAAATTTTCACACCACAAAGGAGATTGAATTTCCTTCCCAAAGAAATCAGTGTCTGATTGATTCCCTGCTCAGTTCCTGGGTCAGAACCTCAGCTCTGCAGATCACTCTGGCATTAAGGGGCCATGAGAGGTTACGTCCATGAAACATCTGGTCTCATGCCTGTATATTCATTTTTCTGAAGGAACATTAATAAATAGAATATACAGAGTCACCGATTTTACACGGCAAAAGCATGTTATAGACATCATGGAGTTCATTGTTTCGTTAAGAGCCCTGGGAAGAGCTGGTTTAAATTGACTATAAGCTGAGATTTTCAAAAAAAAGTGTGGGGGATTTCAATCTGCAAATCACCCTGAGATTCAGGGACAGCCTTTGATTTCTGAATTCCCGAGAGTCCTTCAGAAACCCTGACCTCAGGAGTCCATTGAGGGAAGAGCAGTCAGTAATAGCAGAGGCCAATGAGCAGCATATGTTGATAGGAAAGCCGTAGCGTTAAGTTTATCAGGAAGGTGTGAGTGTAGCCCAGAGGTTTAGTTTCCCTGGGCAGCTCCTGGCCCACACTGGCTTTGTCTTTCCTCTTTCAGCATCTGGCCTTGTGCTTCTAAGAACTTCTTCCTGCCGAGCGTGCAAGCGCAGGAGCCATAGGGAGTTTCCACTGGAACCAGGACCTGAAGGGGGTAAGCACAAACAGGCCATTTAGAAGATCAAAATGAAACTTAAGGATATGATTTAGTAGTGGACAGGTACGGTTGAATGATGATCTCAAAGGTCTTTACCAACCTAGCGATTCTGTGAGGGATTCTGAGACAGGGACGTGCTAGCGCTGTCACAGCAGAAATCACAGCGTTTCACCTCCTCTCAGAATCACACCCAGGCCTTGTCTTTCTCTTATGGACACCACTGGTAGATGGTGCTTTTATTTTTTTTGAACAGTTTTGCTGTTCAATGTCTTCATCAATGGCCTGGATGAAAGCATCTAGTGCACCCTTAGCAAGATTTCAGATGACACTAAGCTGGTGGAAGTGTGGATCTGCTGGAGGGTCGGGAGGCTCCAAAGGGATCTGAACAGGCTGGATCCATGGGCTGAGACCAATGGGATGAGNTCTTCAGTTCTCTACTTAGCTTCTCTGGAGAGAGTGCAGAGAAGAGCAACGAAGCTGGGGAAGGGGCTGGAGAACAGGCCTGATGAGGAATGGCTGAGAGAGCTGGGGGTGTTTATCCTGGAGAAGAGGAGGCTGAGGGGAGACCTCATTGCTCTCTGCAACTACCTGAGGGGAGGTTGTGGAGAGGAGGGAGCTGGGCTCTTCTCCCAAGGGACAGGGGACAGGATGAGGGGGAATGGCCTCAAGCTCCACCAGGGGAGATTTAGGCTGGACAGCAGGAAAAAATTTTCACACAAAGGGTGATTGGGCAGTGTCAGAGGCTGCCCAGGGAGGGGGTTGATTCACCTTCCCTGGAGGTGTTTAAGGGACGGGTGGACAAGGTCCTGAGGGACATGGGTTAGTGTTTGATAGGAATGGTTGGACTCAATGATCCGGTGAGTCTCTTCCAACCCGGTTGTTCTATGGTTATTCTGTGATCTCCAGTGAAAGTGGATCTATAATGTCCACCTGAAAGGTGGGCCCGGGTAGGACAGGATGGCAGCAGAATCTCCAGACTTGGGGGGGGAGAGGAAGCCCAGAATATATACAGGCTATTGATGCAAAATGAAATAACCCAGTTTCTTTGCCACATCAGATACAGGCTTTCAGCTGGACTTAGCTGTCATCTACAGATGGAGGGAGGAGCAAATATAACTCCTCTGCTACATCCCTTACCCTCTGCCTGATCCCAGGCTTGTACCTTGACCACTGTTGGACCAATTTGCTCAGTTCTGCTTGGTTAAAAAAAAAAAAGTCTAATTCAGTGGAGAAACCGGGAACGACTTTTCTGAAGTAGCCTGGTACACATCCCTGTGATCTCCACTGTGCTGCTTTAGCTTTTATCAGCACCACAAGAAAGCAATTATGCTTTTTCTGTAATCAGCGTGAATCTCTTTTTCACAAGGCTGAGTATTTCTACAGAGTCCAAGCAAGTTGTGTTTGGAGCGTTTACTTACTTCTTTGTCATTGGTCACACCTAGATTCTTCATGTCTACGACATTATAGAAGGTGTTGTTCAAGATGGCTTCAATGACCTGTACCTGGAACCACGAAAACAGAGGAGACAGTGAATGAGGGCACCTTCTCAGCCCTTTATTTTCACAGATGGGGAGCAACATATGAACTTCTCAGTGTGTTCCTGGTATTTTTTCAGACCTGAGGAAGTACTGGGCTCATTTTCATTTTCTCTATGGTCTGATTAACATTCGCCATCGGTTAAGTGAAGGATCAACAGGAAGAAAGGAGATACCTGGGACACTTTGGAGAGAACGTTCATCTGGATGGAGTTGACAGTCTTCTGGTAAGAAGGTGAATACTCCCCGCAGTCAGGTGGCCCAGCGAAGGCTTCGAGGATACATTCACGGATTTTGTTCCTAGGGGTAACACGGGGTCTTAGAAAACCTTGTATCGGCTGCCTCTGCGCCATCCATATTGTTTTGCTGTGCAGTTTTTTAACGTTGTCTTTTCTGATAAATACATTGCACGGGAGTTTTCATGGAAGAACAATTTCTTTGTCCTTTCAGCTCTGAATTCCATCCCCCACCCAGTGAATTCTGTGTGTTTTACTAGAAGAATTTAACACATTAGCTGTA
>WAAB01014570.1:299195-312517 GCA_013389865.1 Piaya cayana | reverse complement strand
TATGATTCTATGAGTCTATAAATGAATAGGCCAAGTAGCTATAGGAAAAAAAGGCTGCTGTGGTTTACACCTTCAAGTGGCATCAAGGAATTCTAGGCCCTGGGTGTAGGGAACAAATGCATCACATCATGATTATTCACTACTACTCAGTGCTGTGAACAGTTCTAATTGCAATCAATATACATCAATTAATGTTATTAAAAGTCAGGCCTTACACTATCAAAGGTAGTCTCAAATCAATTACTTTGGCCTAATTCTTTTTCTTCAATCTATAAAATTTGTATCTATATATAAATCTATATCTACACACTTAAACAATTTACCTGAAAGAATCTGACATCAACTCAGTTGGAGTGCCCTATATCCTGAGCACTGAAAGAAGGAATGTTGGCAATGCATGCCGTTATAAATTGTGTAACTATTACTCAGGTTTGAATACCTGAGTGTTTCGCCACCTAGACATTTTTCAGTTACCAAATAGCATAAAATGACATTAAATGGCACAGAAGCTACTAATTTATACTAATTATGAATAACAGTAAGTAACAAGAGATACCTTGCACTTCTGTGGTTCACAGGTGGTAGGAAAACGAGTGAGAAGTCACCAGAAGCTGGTAGGAGCAGGGAGGAAAGCAGGCTGCAAGCTGCCAGTGCAAGAGGGACAGCAGTGGAAGGAGGGAGAGCTGCCTGGCTTCAGCCCAGCCAGAGGACACCAGAGCTAAGGGGCTTCTGCAGGTGGGCCATTGCTTCTGTGTCAGCCCCACTCTCTGTATTCCAAGTCAGCAAACAGAAGCTGGTGCTTGGTGTCAAGGCAGTAACACCCCCCCCCCCACTCCCAAGATTAGGCTGATGGTTCCTAAAAATTTCCTTGCTACTACTAGATTATATTCACCCATTCTTGTGTTTGTTAAATGCTACGTGTAACATGCAATATAAAACCACTGAAAGTAGCATTAATTCGCTGTCTAAATATGGAAGCAGTGAACACACATTCAAGCCACAGTTATAGCACAAGTCAGAACATCACTAAAGCAGTTAAAATTTCCTTGTTATTTACCACATGTAAAGAAACCTCCACAACTATAGTGAGAAGACAGTATCTCAAATTCAACTCTCCAGGCACACCAACACTACATGATTGAAATTTTAGAAAATATAAATTCCACAATGCATAATATAGGGAATAAGAACAGCTATTTTAGTCATTACATTTTATTAAGCACAGTTTGAATATTTTATTAAATAAAATATAAAATTACTGAGTAAGCTTGATCATCTCTGAATAACATACACAGCACAGAAATGCATCTCTGAAGTGTGAGGCAATGACCCAAACACTATCAAACAGACTCAGCCTCCACATTGTTTCATATATGTACAAGTATTATCTCACTCCCACACTCCAGAGAGGACAGGCCCACGTTATGAGTCACTGTTTCTGTCTGGTTTTACAATCAAAGACAATATAACTGAACCCTTCAAGCCTCTCAAGTAATTCTCTCTCACATGGCTTCACTGCAGGCACAAGCAGCAATAGCAGAGTGATGTAGCCGTTAGAGAAGTAGCTCTCATCTACCCTTCTTCCCTTTAATCTTCTATTAGATGTGCTGGGTTTCTTTGCAGACTAAAGACCTAGTTGTCCTTATGAGCTCCTACACGCTGCCAGCACAACCTCTCTCTGCATTTTTACAACTAATCAGGAGATGCCTCAAACAGCAAACACTTAGTGGAAAAAATATTTTTTTATTCTCTGCCTGACAAGCCACTCTGTGTACCTGCATTATTTTAATTGCACTCTTCTTGTATGTTTTTTCGTTTTAAGCAGTAAAGTTATTAATCACCTTCAATGGCTTTGCAGAGGTTTCTGATTTTAAGTTAATAATTTACTGCAGTCAGTGTCCATTTAACACTGCAAACTATAAGTGTTTAACAGCATCGCTGTACCAGCTAATAACACAAAGTTGATACATAGCTCTCAGGGAATTTTGAAATAGTTGGATGTACTTAAAACAAACCTTAACATACTCAGATTATACTTTTTGCTTACTGGAGGTATGAGGGATGATGATGCAGTAACCAAAATAAACCATATAAGGAAAAAAAGTTCCAGGTCTGCAGATACAAACTGCACCTGCATTTACAACACTCTGCTTAAAGCTGGATAGTATTGTTAAAATGTCTCTGCTCTGCTGTATGCCAGTATGACCTAAAGTATGCCAGCACTGAAAGTTTTTACTTTGAATACCTGATATCAACTCACATGAAAACTACCTCATCACTTGTTTTTAGTTTAAAATATCCAAAGTTGATAAAAGATTTCATCGTTTAACATGGTTCCATTGTATTTAAACAAGTTTCATTATTTCTTTAAATGACCACCTCTTTCTTGTGGAAGTATTGCAATACAATTTTTCCTGTGCCTTGGAAGTCAGAAAAGGAAAAATTATTGCAGGGAAGTTTAAGCAATTACAAAAAATGCAAATAGTTATCTTCAGCTTTATTCAGGCAGATCTGCGAAGGTTAAGTTCAGGGGTCTTAAAATAACTATTTCAGTGACAAAAATGCATGCACTATTCCCTCTTTTTCATTAAAATCAGCTTTCAACTTCAACAGCCTACTACGAAGCAAAATCTCCAGCTTGGCTAATTTGGTTCCAGAAGTGGTTCAGTACTGCAGGAGAGACTTCAAACTACAGACTCAACAGTATAAGCCTTTAACAACAATAAAGACTTTAATTTCTCTAAGACAAATATTTACTATGCCAGAATTTTTGAAGTAATGTTTTGGGTTTTTTTCCTGCATCACCTCTTCTCTGTAATGACCAATGAACTTCAGGTTATGAGTCTTGAGCATGATATAAGTCACAAAAAGACACCTGTAAAAATTACATGGATTGCTAAGCATAGGCAAGGAGTCATCTTTGGTCTTTCCAACCTGTTACTGAAATCATGCTTGTTACTAAAGAATAGCTCCATGACTTTAACTGTCATTAAACAGAAAGTATGTTACTATTCTAAGTGCTTCAACAAGGACACACTTGTATGTATTCTTAATTTTCTTTAACTTTTTGGAAGACAGAGCTCTTAATTTCAAATTCAACATACTGTCTGAACACAGAAGTCATACTTACTGTGTCCCTAAGCAGGGAATACATCTCTTAAATTACCAGACAATGATCCCAAGCTATGACATACACTTAAATTAACATGCATGACAGCCATGAGGGGATCTAAGCAAACTTATCTAGAGTGCCTAGCAGCTAAAAAGCTTAATTTTCTTCCATAATTTCTCTTAATAGTCTATGTGATGCATATACAACATAAAATGAACTGTCCAATTTATATGTATTAAACAGAAATTATAATTTGTTTGATAAAGGATTTGATTTGACCCCTATTTAGCAATTGTTTTATAGACTAAAGTATTGAACACAGGCTTTTAAACTCTTGCCTTAAAAATACTAAAGATTAGGAGAAATCTGAATTCACTACAATTAGCTGGAATAAAAGGTTCGACTATTTCACTTCATCCCACTGGAGGATAAAAGCACCTCATTTGTTTGTACACTGTGTTCTAAAAATTCATATCTTTAATTTAGCATAGTTTTGATACACTGCATAGAGCTGCATCTTGTTTCCTGGATCAACAGCATTTCTTGGCAAGTCAATTCGCCCTACTGAAATCATTATTTGCAACATTTCCTTCAGGATTCTCTGTAGAAGAAAGAGTCAAAATTAGCAACACATCTGAAGCTGAAATCAAGGTGACCTTGGCACAACAACAACAAAAAAAAAGTAGTTGCTAAGTCACATGAAAACCCCTACACCATAAGCATTAAGTCACCACCTCTGTAAGCTGTAGTGTATGTATCCTATCACAAGCTCATTGGATATTAATCCATAAACACTGGAAACAAAGGCTCCTCAAATTCCCCCCCAAATTTTTAGACTGATTTCTATGTTGACTCCTCTTACAAACACAAAAGGAGACGTTGGAAAATAACAGACTTTCAAATTAAAGCACTGAAATTAGGTTAAAAAAACTATTTTTACAAAGCATGTCAGATTGTTTCATAATGAATAAGATTAAGATTATACTAAATTGTTTTGCACACAGTTTAACAAAACTTGGCTTTAATCAACATTTAATAGTTAAAACAAACTTGGGAGGTGTGCTGTCCCAGGGAGTACTAAGTGCTCCCTGCAGATTCTTCAGGTAACACAAGAAAATACAGGGCAAAGTACACTTGAACAGTATCCTTCCTGAGATAAGGTACAGAATCTAACCATCAGACAGTGAAGTAAGTAAAACATCCTCCAATTCTTCTGTTGAGATGCAGAAAAGAAAAGCAACATAAGAACAATTTCACAGTAGACTTTCTGGTCACAAATCACTTGTGTTTTAAACCCCATGACACTGTTTTAGCATAGAAGAAATTTCCAATTCTTAAGACATACTTCTTGAATTTTAGATCCAAAAAAGAACTGTAAGGTATGTAGAGCCATAAGACCTAGGCATCATGCTATGTAGCACAATATTAAGTGATCATCCTCTAAATAAAGAATCATTAAAAGTAGTTTCTTTAAGAGCCTCAGGTCTTTCTGATCAACGAGAAATGCACATTAACATTCCACTGCAGGAAAAAAAAACCACAGCAAAATTGGCCTGGAGTATATTTTGTCAGAAACCCACCTGAAGAACTCATGACTGGCAATTACATTAATTTGAAAGATCAAAGAGTTGGGTTTTTTTTAAAGTCAGAGGATTACATTATTGAAGTTTAAGCGATTAAAATCTTAAAATGCAGGAAAACCCCTTCAATTTAGTTAGAAATGTTCATTCTTTTCTGATGTTTGCTTCTGTGGTTCCTTTGACAGCACCCATGAATTCACATGTCCCATCAAAGTCTCCTAAAACAAAATAAAACTTAGTATTTTGGCATCCTCCCCAAATACTTAAAATTGAGATAAACAGGCCTTTAGGCTTGTTTCAAAGAATCAAGAAGTGGGGGCACAAGACCACATGCCTTCAACTTGCAAATTAGACTTGGTAAGCATTTAGTCAGCAAGAAATCTTTAGGGTGCCCAGATATGTACTTATTTTAGAGTAAATAATCCCTTACTTCGTGGAATTAGATGGCTAGTTATACAGACTTATAATGAAAACCTACTTTAGCAAAAATCCTAAGGAAAGTACCTTAAGCATATACACTTAATATTTAGTTTCAGCAGAATTTTACAAGGATGCAAGAAGGATAGTGCAGAGGAATAACAGTGATGTATTCTCCAGCAGAGAAAACATGAAACAGCATTTACAGCTGCACTGACAAAATAACTGCCAGAGGAAGGCGACATATATACAACTATTCTAAAATGGCATATAATTAAGAAGCAAAACAGAACATTACAAGAAGTACTGCCTCACACATCAAAACATTCTGAAGATAAAAGGTGCCACGGTACTTATCTGACCACATATATACCACAAAACATGAACATTGCTGTACTTGAAAACAGAAAACCCCACAGAAGTACAAATATAAATAAAACGTAAACCAATATCTATTCTAGAAAGAGATGTGTATTTTAGATACAGGCTGCTTGAGCCCAGAACCATCATTTCAAACATGACCAAATGCATCCTCTTACATTCAAATAAACATTGCAAAATAGCACACTCACTTAGCCAAAAGTACTTTCCTATCAGCTACAACACAGTATAGTAAATTCTTTCTAGGAAAAAAGCAACCATGAGAGTTCTTTGGCAAGTCATTCCATACACTGTTCACAAAATATTCACCTTAAAAGATATGCCTTAATTCATTTGCACTTCTTCCAAATACGGAGTTCAGCAACCTAACCACAGGGAGAGCTGCAGCACCTGCACAGCTTTGCCTGACCTCTGTTTCCACAAACAGAATTCTCTCATCAGAGAGTACTTCATCATTTCCTGTGGGCTGATGAAAACCTTGTAGCTCAAGCTAAGGTCATGGGTTTTTTTTCCTCCACACTGCAGCACTCAAACACACACAGCATTTCCATTCACATGCATTTCTAATGGTTCTGTATAGCTATGAAGTTGGAAATTCATGTTTAGTATAATCTTTCAGGAAAGACCACAGGTACCCCATATTAAAGGAGGGTGTTTCTATCATACAACTGGTTTTGATGGAGAACGGTGTTTTTAAACACTTCAGTGAAATGTGGGCACACATTTTGCAGATGCATCACTTGGGAAGCAGCTGTGTTGTTCCAGTGTTCCACAGTCAAAAGCTGTATTTTTCCATCTCAGGAAATATGGAGCTGTAATATTAACTAAATACCAACATTCACTGAATAGAGGCATCTCTAAACCTTTAAATTAGAGTGAAACTAGACAGTCTTCCTGACTCTGAGGGTTACATTAAGGATCTGCTGTTCTTTATTGCAGGAGAGAACCAAGTCAAAGATGTCACTTGAAGCAAATCTAACCCTGAGACTATCTAGCAGACACTAGTTTCCAAAGACTAAAGCACTGTTAGAAACTGTAAATATGTGCACTAACAACACAGCAGCACATTCTGCCTTCTGTTATTCTTAAGAGAGATATGGATGATTAAAGCTTGGCAGAAACCAGTAAGGCTGACTGGGGCGGAGGAAGCTGAGTGCACAGGTGGACCCAGACAACCTATACACTAATTCAAGTATTAATTAATTCCTCTATCACTTTTTTAAGATGTAAATAAAGAAAAAAAGAAAATGGGAAGTGATGGTTTTCTTATCACGGAGAAAGCACAAACAAAAATAGGCCTTCCTATGTCTCAGAAGAACATTACTGAAGATGACCGAGGAAAAGGTTTCAAGACCTGGTAAAATAACTCAGCTTCTCAGACCATAATGTGCTCATATTATACTTAAAACTGTACAGATGCATCACTTTTTCATGTAGAACTCTTTCAGGCTGAACAGATTATTCTCTGTAATAGACAAAAACATTGGCCTTCTAGGAGTGTTACACATGAAGTAACAAAAGTATCCTATAACATGAGAAATGTTTTGGTACTATGCAAGAACCAGCATAAGGTAGTACAGACCTGTATGCTAGGGCACTTGCTAAAGCAGAAATGAAATAAACACTCCACAATTGCTGGCTTACTTCAGAGCTGAGAAACAGTAGCTTCAGTTATTACCAATTCTTTATGCAGCTATTTATCCCCTCAATGTCATAGCCCCATTGACAAAAAGCAGGTCAAATCATCATGCAGCATTTCTCAGCTCTCAGAATACGTTCAAGGGCAGCTTAGTATTTGGTGAAAACGCTGTCAATATAAAAACTACTAACAAAGATAGCTTTACAACTTAAAAGCAACATTGTGATCACTGTCAGATGAACTTTATACATCACTTCAGCAATGTTATTTCTGAAACTGATACAGAATTTATCAATCTCCACAGTGCAGTTTGTAAACGTAGAAAGAAAACAACAACAGGCACACATAGCTTCAACTCTCCTTCTTTCCCGTAAGTTAAATAACCAATTATTCTTTTAGGAACAATAAAAGATCTGTCTGAGTGTTTCAAAATCAATGCTATACTGTAACAGTACAAATGAACATGTGACAGTGTTTCATATTTCAGATTAAACAAGATTAATTCAGATTTTAAAGCAAACTGAATCCTGCTTCTAAAGAACAGTTAGGAGCATTTAAATTGTTTGCTTGTCTTAAGGTGGGGGAGAAGGTTGATTAATACTTAGTTTCATTAAAATGGTCACTGGAAAAAGAAACTCTTGAATCCTGATTAAAGAGATTTTCAGCTCAGTGAATCTGAGGTAAACTTTAGCCACGACTCCTCATGTTTCTAGGCAATTTAGTTTTCTGGTCCTGAAACAGTAATTACTGCAACAAGATCATCTTTACATACCATGTAGTAATCTACACAACATGGGCTGCTGACCTGGCAGAATTAAATATCCCCTATAAACACTCTTTTTTAGAACACAGAACAACCTGGCTCCTTACCACATACTAAACTCATTGGTCTAAGCTACCAGGGAAGTGTCACTCTCAATTGTTAAGGTGTCAGATCTCATTTTATGGCCTGCCTTGTACACATAATCTGACATGGTAAGATAGAAGTAAATTCAGGTTTTTGTGCGTGGTGGTTTGTTGCTTTCAGTCTGTTGGTTTGGGTTTCAGTCACATACGGTACACTTAAATCTATTTTAACTCTAAGGCAAATGAAAATCTAAAGTTTTCAATGTACAAAACAAGGTGATGCATTAAACCAGGCATATGAGACTATGGTAGTGGAACTTTTTCTTTGGTTCTCAAGGTTTCACTAATCTTATTAGGGCTTTGGGGGAGGAAAAAAAAAAAAAAAGAGTAGCCAATCTTCCTTATGATTTTCAGAGCTCTACATACATGTTTATTTGTCCTTATACAGCTCTAACACACACAAAACACTCAAATTCATAATCCCCAAGTGCAATAACGAATGCTTAGTTTGGCCTAATAATCTCAAAGACTAGTCCTTCTGCCCTTCTCCTGCTTTTCAGGAAAACGAAACCTTTTTATGCCATTTTCAATTAATGCTTGACTGAAGTACAAGTAGGTCAGCCATCTACCCTACAACCTAAATTGGACTGAAGTTGAAGGAAACTGAGACAAGAGGCCCCATTAGCTACCAGCTCCTGCACTTGCAATTAACATCGTGTATTTTCATTTAATGAAGCTGTGTTATCACTGAACATGGAGCATTTAAACAGCAGCCTTCAATGTGCATCTCAGCAACTAATAAACAAAAGAAAGAAAAGAGGTAAATAATACAAAGTTCAAGCTAGTGCTCTATCAAGATTGGAGTCTGAGAAATTTTAGTGTTGCAAATTTGAGTATGCAAGACTACTTTTAAAATATACATGGTCCAGATGCAAAGTAGAAGTGTTGAAGCAAGTACTAGTAAATGCACATAATACACAACTCCCTTTGTTCATCATGCACGCTGCTGAGTAATGTCGGCATTTCAAATGGTTCCACAACAATTCTAAAAATTTGCTACTAAAGGTAGAATTACACATATAGTGGTTTTGCTCTATGAACAAAGTTAATCTAAATTCATGCGTCAGTAACCTTTACACTCACAGACTAGCAGGATGATAGTCAGAACAGCTGAGAAAAGCAGGCACAAATAGCTTCAGAATAAAACGATCAAATTTCATAAGCTATTTAGTTTACTGTAAATCATTCTACACATTGTAATCAAACTGATCAACTGCATAGCACTAGACTCCAGGAAGTCTGCAGTCATTACATTCAAATGCAACATCCTATTTCAAGTTAAAATGTAATTCAATTGGTGGTTTCACATGGTGCATAGTAACATGAAGTAATCAGAATATAAAAGATTAATATAATGGAATAAAATCATTCTAGAATTAAAATACCAAACTTGCACACACTCAAGAGGAATAGCTTATGTCAGATTTCTAAAATGTACTTTGTGCATAAGCCATATATATACACTGTAGATGCACACACACATAAAACCAGCCAGGACTGGAAAATAATTCTTCTCAGTACTACAGAGTTTTTGTGCCTTTAGCCTAAAGCAATGTTTTACACATTGGGAATTTTCATCAATCTTATAAAATGTGCTGCGAGGCCCCACCTCCAACTCAAGATTTTACTCACTACTTAGTTATCTCATGCTTATGAATTCAGCTTTAACATCTGAATATATTACACACTGTATTTCCCTGCAAAGTGCTGAATTTGTCCTCCAGGACTTGAAAGCAGCTTATAGAGCTGTCAGCTAGGATGGTCTCACCATACTTGCTTCCAAGCAAGGAGGCGAGGCAACAATGACATATAGACAGAGCTGCAATAACACTGTAATGGCAGGGCTCTCTGTCACCCGTCACGCTAACAACTGGGCCAATATTCTAGAACACTTTGTGGTTACTGAAATGAGTCACCTGTCTTCATATGACTACAGTTACAAAGCCATATTGCCATATAGCTTGTCAGTTAAGAGGTCAAGCAGGAAGGAATCAAAAAAGAAACAGGCTGAATGGTTCAACAGCTGAAGCAGCTGCAAGTTGAAAACTTTGATTATGCAGAAATGCCTTAAAGATGTCACTGAAAATGAGATTTTTTTCATTGATCAAATATTCTGCAAGAATAAAAAAACCTAAGCCATGGATAATACACCCCCCGTGTTTAACTGTCTTTACTATATGGTAGTGGGAAGAATAAAAGAAGTACATGGGATTTTAAAATACTGCAGAAAAAAGTTAGACAAATAAAGACTATGAAGAAAGCGTGATAAAAATTATATACAAAATATAATAGTTACAATACTTACAAGTAACCTATGATTATCTTTTTCATAATCATATTTGTTAATGTCACAGGTTAGGTCAAGAACATCACAGCCAAGAACACCTGTGAAACTCAAGTACTGACATTTTCTGCTTCAGGTTCTGAAGGCTTAAAGCCTTAATGCAATCATCCAATATAAATAACATTAGAAAATGTATGCCTGCATCTAGAAAATATCCTAAAACTTCTTCAATTCTTGTTTCAAAACACAGTGGCTTTACTGGAGGGGCAAATGTTCTCCCTTTAGTTCCTAGCATAAATCAGAGACAAACTGATCTGCCCAAACAGCAAAGCATTACCAAGTCCAGCAGGCTTTTGATTCACAGAAGCCGAACTAGACCCACAAAGCCAACAACAGCTCTATCAACAAACAGTGCACAGAGAAACTCTTCATTCATTCATTCAATGTATAAACTGTCTTGCAAAGGCCTTAAGTTTCACTAACATGCTAACAGAATCCCTCCGTTAACTACAGCTATGACCTTAAGTAAGACTTTTAGGTTCTTAACAGAGGAAGCTCAATAGTTGGAGCCATCATCGCAAGTAACCTTCACATAACCAAGCTAGGTTTCAGATGCTGTTGTTTTAAAGAGCACTCAGTTGTCCTTACTCCTGAAGCTCACAGGTACAAAGCACTCAAAGAACAAAATATTTTCAAATGTCTTTTTAAGAAGTACTTCATCGGTTGTATATTTTGATTCATTAAGGTTATTTCACAACATGCAAAGAAGTGTTTCAGACACACGTATAATTAAAGAACACTAAAAGCATGGAAAACATGCCAAGTCTAGCTGTACAGCTTTTGTTGCCATTGAGTATTATCAGCCTGGGGTACAACTACCTGAAGGCTCGACACACACGTGTAACCAAAGTTCCTTCTTCTGTTTTGTAACAAGGCAGCTATCCTCACAACAGAAGTAGGAATACTAATACTTCTGTGTATCTTAAAATTCTGTTTATGCTGAAAGAACTTGTACAACTGCCCACATCTGAAAGATAAAATAATAGCTGCTTCACTGAGGCAAAATATCTGTATATTTGATGCACCAGAGCTACCGAAAAAGCAGGCATTACTCTTAAATGATAATTGTATTTTACCACATCTGAAAAAACAGCATTACTAAAGAATGTGCTATATAGAGTATGCAAGAGTTTAATAACCTTAGGCTGATTCCTTAGACAATGAGCATTTATTCTGTACCTTGCAATTTATGAAACTGAAAATAAAACTATGTCTAACATCTTCCAACAAATGACCTACTTTTTTCCCCTCATAACTGCTACAAGAGATTTGAATATTCAGTATGTTTCATAGGAAAAGAAACAGTTTTATCACCTAGTTGGTATTTGCCTCACCATCTTAAAAAGTCTGGAGCCATAATTCCAAACCAAAATGACAATTTGAAAACAAGGACGGCTAATATTTATTTATCACTTCATGGACTGGTAACACTTCAGCATTGGAAATGCTTTGCTTGTCTGAGTCAGATAGAGCAATGCACTAGTTAACTGTGACAGAGGACAGCCTAACAGACTTTGTGTCCAACAGGAAAGAAATCCCTTTCCTTTTAGAAAATAAAGGTAAGATCCATGCAGATTTTTAACACTAGATATTATGAGAAGTCAATGCAATAATTGATTAGATTGGCAAAAGATGAGGATTATAGTTAGGGTCGCAGACACCCTGGAAACAAGGTGAAGTCCTAGGAGTTCATGAAGCCAGACTACCCAATGTGTCGAGTACGTCTTCAGAGTGTTCAATAGACACACTTTCCTACAGTAATCAGACCCCATGAGAAATACTTCAGCTGAGTATTTGTCAATTATAATTATCACAATCATATAACAGGCCAGGCTGGAAGAGACCTTGAAAGATCATCTAGTCCAATCTTTCACGGGAAAGGGAGCCTAAATGAGATTTTCTAGCACCCTGTCCAGTCACATCTTGAAAATCTCCAGTGATGGGAACTCTACAGTTGGTATCTCTCAATTCACATGAGACTTCCAATCATTCAACTTCCAGAAGACAAGAACCACACCACAATCTCAAGAGCATCGTTCTCAGTGCCAGTTACCCTTCATTTGCTTCTTTACCTTCTGCGCATGCACACACATGCACACAGTTGTGGTGCACTTTTATGTTTTTCTTATGCTAAAGTAGAAGGCTACACAGCTGCATCTTGCAGCCAAAGCCAATAGCTAATCCTTTAACTATGAATTATACTATCTGAAGAAAAAATTCACAGTAACGTAATATTCTTCTGGTACAACATGGAAAATGTAAGTTATAAATTAATTCATGTAAAGATACAGGGTTTCTACTACAGTCCATTTGCACAACATAAATTGAAAATACACAAGTAACTAATAGCTTGAAAGAACAGTCACTTGGTACACACATATTCAACAAAAAAAGTCTTTGTCCTGAGTTTGTTACATGCTGGTGTAACTATTTCTTATCCTGTGAATACATTTTTACTGTAACATCCACTGGCATAAGGTTTGTTTTCTTTACTAACCTTCCCCTCTTGGTACTTGCACTGTTATCTCCTACTACCTTTACACAATTATTAAACATTCAACTATCTGATCTGCTAAATGCTGCCCTGAGAGCATACGCAAACCAGTATTACAATTCACAAGGCAAATCACAAGAATGTGAAGAGAGTTAATGATCAACGCCCAACTACATTCCACAAAATAGATAAGCTCTAAACTCAAACCTCAAAATATTTCAGTCTTGCATTTCTACCACTGGCACCTAAAACTCCTTTCAAAGGCAGGCAACTATTCTTTCAGAAATGTTTACATGTTTATTCTTACTTTTACACAAACTGAAGAATTCTAATGCCACCTCTAGTTCAGCTTTGACAGCTTTTTGTAGAAGCAGTTACAGTAGTTGACACAAAAGTCTTCTGGTGGTCTTCATTCTGAGGCCCCAGATAACAATGCCTGATACTGACTG
>WAAB01014570.1:285586-298373 GCA_013389865.1 Piaya cayana | reverse complement strand
TTTTTCTTATGCTAAAGTAGAAGGCTACACAGCTGCATCTTGCAGCCAAAGCCAATAGCTAATCCTTTAACTATGAATTATACTATCTGAAGAAAAAATTCACAGTAACGTAACATTCTTCTGGTACAACATGGAAAATGTAAGTTATAAATTAATTCATGTAAAGATACAGGGTTTCTACTACAGTCCATTTGCACAACATAAATTGAAAATACACAAGTAACTAATAGCTTGAAAGAACAGTCACTTGGTACACACATATTCAACAAAAAAAGTCTTTGTCCTGAGTTTGTTACATGCTGGTGTAACTATTTCTTATCCTGTGAATACATTTTTACTGTAACATCCACTGGCATAAGGTTTGTTTTCTTTACTAACCTTCCCCTCTTGGTACTTGCACTGTTATCTCCTACTACCTTTACACAATTATTAAACATTCAACTATCTGATCTGCTAAATGCTGCCCTGAGAGCATACGCAAACCAGTATTACAATTCACAAGGCAAATCACAAGAATGTGAAGAGAGTTAATGATCAACGCCCAACTACATTCCACAAAATAGATAAGCTCTAAACTCAAACCTCAAAATATTTCAGTCTTGCATTTCTACCACTGGCACCTAAAACTCCTTTCAAAGGCAGGCAACTATTCTTTCAGAAATGTTTACATGTTTATTCTTACTTTTACACAAACTGAAGAATTCTAATGCCACCTCTAGTTCAGCTTTGACAGCTTTTTGTAGAAGCAGTTACAGTAGTTGACACAAAAGTCTTCTGGTGGTCTTCATTCTGAGGCCCCAGATAACAATGCCTGATACTGACTGGAGCAATTCAGAGTTGCAACATCAGTAGTGTTATACCACAAGAGTTCTACAGGGTCTCCGAAGTTCTCGATGGCTGCTTGTATGAGAATATATAAACTATATCCCTACAGTAGTCATCAGATACAGAAGTTTCTCAAGACAACCTTTTCAACCCAAAAGTAGTGCAGCAACGGCCATTTGAACAGGTTTAGCGCTGACGTACAGCCTTGGCTAAGTCCTAGCAAAAGTAACATTGAAATTAGTTTGGCTAACTCTGCATTGTTCCAATTGACAAATGTTAATCAAAATGCAACACCATTGTCCACATTCTAATGTATGGGAAAGGTAAAAGTCAATAGAAGCTAGAACCAAGTAATATAAGTAGGATAGGTAGAAAGGAGAAAAAAAAGTCAAACTAATGACACTGACATAAAATAATTAGAATACAATGCTATAGAAAGGGTTCTTTTAGCTACATGAAAAAACTTCTGGCTCAGGGTTCAAGATATGCAAGCACAAATCTGGCATGTTTGCCAATAAGACAGAAGCATTGAAAGCTTATCCAAATTCTGAAACCTCTCTAAACTCATTTCTTACACCTCTCTAGTTAGGGTATTTCAATAGTGATACTTCAAGAATGCATTCAAAAGTTTCAGGATCTCGACAAAATTTACCATCTGAATTCATTCACCTTAACACAGATAATCGGTAATTCAATATCAACTTTTAAATTCTAGACAAAACCAGAAAAAAATCCAATAAGAAATCAAGTGGATTTTCAAGTAGGTAACTTCTCACTCACTTCGATACTTAAGTTTCAGTAGTCTAGTTCTAGACAAAACTATAAAGCTGCTCCATTTCCATTTTATGTATTGTCATATGTATGCCAAATCCCTGCTTCTACTTGTCTTTCACCCAAAATTATGTTTCAGGGGGGTTTTTTTCCACTTAAAACAAAAACATTAATAAAGAAAGACAGCAACCAGGAAGCAAGATTTCCATGTCTTTTTAAGCTTATGTAGTTAGATTTCCAGTATCCCTTTTAGCATTCATAGCTCCATAAAGCAGTCAAGCACTTGAAACTGGGTGAAGGTAAAATACATGGAAGACATGACTTGCATTCCTTCCTCTTTCAGGGCAGATACTATAGCCAGATTGAGATCTTTCACAGTACTCAAGATATAAACATACACACTGACTCTGCTGTAAATGCCTAGATGGAACACACTATTCTTTGCATATTCCAGTAATTCGCATGAGTCAGTATAGCTGCATAACTAGGGAGAGTAGCTCAAATTCAATTCAAAGATTCATATGATACTTTTTGCCTTGACAAATTCAAACCACATTTATAGAGAACCACGTTTACAAGATCTTCAGCTTTAAGGAGCCAATTTGTACAACAATATTTCATGGTATTTTTCTCTACCTAATAAATTGCATTTCAGTGAGTATTCTAGCAAAATTAGATACTTTACACATCCCTGAATATTAATAATCTCATTTAAACTTTATAAACTTCACAGTTGAACAGCTAACAATTCATATCTCAGAAAAATAACCTTTAAATATGTGGTATTAGTTCAGCATTAATTAAAAAATTATTTTATCCATGTGTATAAAATGTGAAATAAACACTGTGAATGCAAATAATAAATAAAATGTGCACAATAACTTCAGACCTACTTGAAAACACCAAAATCTGTTTAACTCTTTCCATATCTCCTTGCTCTGCAGCAAGATCTCTTGGAAACAGCATAAATTGATACAATTATTACCATAAAACTAGGAATTTTGTTCTGCAATAGACTGGTAGGCATTGCACATGTTACATTTAGCACAATTTGTCCTTAATTACACAAAGGAAAGTGTTGCTGCAATAGCTAGTAACGTGTAGAAGCAAAGATGCTTTCTATCTAGCCTATTTTGCAAGAAAGAGGAGGAGAGCAAAAGGGGCAGAAATATCAAAGATCTCCAACTGCAGTTTCAGTTTCTCTACAGAAATTGAAAAAACCCAGCTAACTGGATCTTTGGAGAAAGATCATATTTTATTAGACTGATCAAAGTCTAAAGTAAAGAAGCTATAGATTGTCTTGCATAACACTAAAATAAGCCCAGAATTAATGTATTTGTTTTATCTATCTGCATGTATCAACTAGCGAACTGCTACCAACTTGACAATGATTGAAACTGCACAGCACAACTTTCACTCATACCCATACAATTCTACCAGAAACTATGTAATAGCCTCATCTAAACCATGTGCTAAAAATATGGTAATTATATACAGACTCAACCCACATATTGTTCTCTGATGCATGGATACTACAATCCAAAGCAGAATCAGCTGTTTATATGTTACTTTAGACAAAGGATTTCTCAGCCAAATTCAAACCTCTAAAATTTATGCCTTCAAGATCATTTGAAACTTGTCTACTCAGCCATGCATTTAAATTGGTAAAAAAATAATAATCAAGAAACATAAGTTTAAGCACATCTTCAATTCCCTTAACTATAAATAGTTTAAGGGAACAGTCTCTAGGCAGCAAGTGTTGAATCTTACTCAGTTGTATTTCAGCAGCTCACACAGCACAGCTTCAGCTGCTAGAATGAGCAACATGTTTGCATTTATATACATACATATACACACATGCATTCCTTACTTTATTACATCCTGACCTTCTTTGGCATACCTGGGGATTATAAAAGCACTTACACAAAGACTTGGTTACATCCAACATTTACTTTACAGCTTACCTTTATAGAAATTATTCACCATACTACTAATCTCAATACTTAGGCCTGATCACTTTATTACGGTATACATTTATTCTGTTGACAAATACCAACCTTATCTTCTCCCACGTCCCCAGTCACTCATCCTGATCTATCCCTATATGATTGACTCTACTCAGGAAGCCAGGTGCTAAATTTTATCCAGCTGAAAATTATTCTGGCATAATAAGTTTCTTGCTGGACCAAGGAGGCAACTCCAGTCACAGAACAGACAACATGGAGCAAGAACAAACAGCTGTGCATCAAGGAAAGAACCTGATTTCCTCATATTAACAGCAACACAATGTCACTGGTTTTGAAGTTACTTGCCTTATCACTGTAAGTAGAAACAGCAGCAAGCTTCTGAGCTAGTTTAACTAGTTGGAAGATCTAACAGTAACAAAAGGAATAAACAAGTAGACATATAACACAAAAGACACTTTTCAGAAAGTCTGAGAACCTAAAATACAGTCAAAAAAGATATTTTCATTATTATGTGCAAGTGGCAGGCACACAAGTAAGACAAGATTTTTGCATTTGGGAACAAAAATCAAACCCATTTAATATCACTGAAACCTCCCTGTAGAAGTCACATGACTGAGCAGTTTGTAAATGATTATAATGTAGGTAGAGAGGATGAAGTGGTCAAGAAGGAGCGGTGACACTTCTGTAATAATATTTATTACTCACTTCAATTCTTATCTTTAAAGAACACTGACGCTCCACAGATATTGTGCAACATCTTCCGACAGCTCATGCTCCACACAGGCACTAAGTAGTGTCTACCCCAGGCCAGTAAAGCACACTGAATAATTCAGAGCAGTGAGCTCTTCTGCAATGAGCTACTGTGTGGAAGACAATGCGGCTTTACTGCAGAGCACTTTGGTCCCACTGACATGTGTTCCATCTGTCACTTTCTCAATTCTAAAACTGGCACGGAATTTCACATATAATATAGGTGACAATACTCAAAGAGCACTTTGCTCCCAGTACTATGGAACTCCATGCGTACTGTACCTCAAAAGAGATGGGATGGCAGAACTAAAATAAGTGACTGCTTGCATAACAGTCTTGCATTGATTCAGACTATTTCCAGCCTCAAGTGAAGAGACTCAGATATGGCAATCTGATAAAATAATATTACTGTCACACAAAGACCACAGGGAATCGCACAAGATTTTTAAAGAGCTGTTTCCCAAGCCATTTTTGAAAAAAAAGAAAGCAAAGTAGCTGAAGAAACTATAGGTGAAGTGGAAAAGAGGGGAAGTTCATGGTAATAAATGTTACAAAAGTTAGGACAGAACACAGAAATAGTTGGGAGTGGAAGACCTCAAATATATTTAAACCTCCTTTACTGTCCTTATTATATCAATCTTGGCAACAATGTTACCATTCATAATGCAGCAACATTTTAATGTAGTATCAGAGGTAGAAGATCTATGAATGCTGAAAAATAATCACATCTGATTGATATGACTGTTAGCCCTCAAATCAGAAATCAAAAGACCTCAAGAGTCCAAACAAGCATGTCCAAATTAGGTTTTGTACACAAAATTCAAAATACCATCTGGGAGGCTTTAAGTCATGAACTTCTAAGTGGGGATGCTCCAGAAAACTAGAGAAAAAATGATGTAGTGTAAGCATTTTAGGAAGGACATGGTAAATTTATTTAAGACAAATTAATTAAAATGGAACAGATGCCACTCGAGCATAAAAAGCTGATAATTATTATTAGACAAGTAAAAAGAAAAATTAATACACTCAATTTCATGACAGCATCCTCTTTTTATGAGAAAGATCACCACCCTGAGTAATTACTACGCTGAGGATTTAAGTTCCAGCACAGCACTCAACTTGCTATCACAAGGTATTCAGATTAAGATACAGAATAATACAAGCTAAAATCAATATTACATTTATTTTAAGCTCTCAAAATACACAGTCAAGAAATTTTACGAAGCAGGATACTTCCACCAAGCTACTGCTAAGCTATTTACTGTCATACTGTGACCTCAAAAAAAGACCAGGAATCATTTACTGCACTGCTGATTTAAGTAAAAGCTTGAGGAAATAACTGATAACAGAAAATACAGTCCCAATAAATCTATTTGGATTGTTTGCCGAAATGAGCACCAGCTAGATGTTAATTTGGAATCCACACTGGGACGTACCAAGAAAAAGTTTAATTTTCCTGACTCATAAAGATGGCCTAATATTTTAAGCATCAAGGTTGCAGAATTCTGAAATTGAGAGGAATGCTCAGTTGAATGTGCTCAATGAATTGTAGGATGCAAACAAAATGCGTCAGGTAGGTAGCTAGAAGGATGTATTATCTGACTATACATCAGAGAGAATACCCTGTTTCAGAAAGCAGGACTAATTAGCAAACTGGGAAACTAATACGGTTGTGGCAAACTCTGCATTCATGCTTTCCAAATGGTTAAGTTTTCTTTGCAGCTATATCTAATTCCAAAAGCAATTCATTCACAGAAGTCCTATGGTTTGTCTGTTTCAGGTAAAATCAGATAATTACAAATGGCTCCTGCCTGGATTAGAATCTATTGAACATGCTTTTGCATTTGTACTGTGTACTATTAGCAACTAGATACTCAAACTACTTTAACATTTTATAAGCAGCAGCAATTAGGATCTCTTTAGATTTCTATAGAATGTCACTGCATGATCCACAGTGCCTATTCGCTGTCCAGTCATGCAAAACATACTCTTGAGGATATATCCAAAATTGCCGGAAAAGGAGATAAGGAAGAAACAGAAGACTAGGAAGTTAATTCCAAATTTCCAAATAAGTTTACCTACCTTACAGGCAACACAAGTGTGGAACACATTATCTACAACACCTTAAAAAACACACACCTGTATCAAATCATCAAATTTATTAAGGCAAAGGGCATAACCTCTGGTGTAATACAACTGCCATCAAATCAAATACAAGGCCTAATGATGAGTTTGTATGACAAGATTTTGGTAACGGGGAAAGGTTACAAGGATGGCTCCTGAGAGACGCCACAGAGTCAATGCCAGCCGGCTCCACAATGGACCTGCTGCTGGCCAAGGCCAAGCCCATCAGCAACGGTTCTAGCGCCTCTGTAACAACATTCTTAAGAAAGAGCTTCACCAAGCTGCTCAATGGCTCCTTCAAATTAAGCACAACTGCACACTGACCAGATATGAGATTACTTAGATTAGTTAGATTATTTCAGGTAAATGATAGTTTTGAAGCTTTTATCTGTAACTATTAAGGTACAAGTAGAACCTGAAGACATTGGGGAAAAAATGCTTTTAAAAATGTTATTCAAGGAGTGTGGAAGTAAGTATGCCTATAAGTTGATGTTGCATATGTGTGGTTCCACTAAATACAGAGTTGCTTCAACCTACTGAGACCTGTGTACTAAAGGTTTATCATTTCTCCTGATGAGAAAGCAGCATTCATTGTTCCACTCCGCAGTAAGCAAGTTATCTGTCAATTTGCCAGGAAAGCATCTGTTAAGGGAGAGGATCAGAGACATAATCAAACCAAAAAAGATGTCCCATTTGTCCTATGACTCATGGCAGATAATTTATTGAAATCCGTACTTTACATTCCGCCTTTTAAGAAGGGCCCATTAAGCATATTCACTTCACACTCTTTATTTGACCAATTAAGTCAGAAATTCAAACACATATTTAGAAGAATAGTGAAGTGCATCTGCTATTTAGAACAAATAAAATTCTTATTTAAATAGTCACCTGACATTGCTATGCTGTGCAAGTTGGTTTTGGAACCCAGAACCCTTGGCTATCCTCAGAAAGCAGAGTTTGAGAAGGCAGGTATGAGAACTCTGCTAGCCCTTTCAGAGCTCAGTCAACTAACACATACCTTTGGTTGTTACAGTCACCAGTTGGCAATGCATCAAGCTGATACATGTCACTTAAAACCTGTGTGGCACAAATTCTCAGGATGACCACTGTGTCACATCTATAAGTTTATGTCAAGAGATTACATAAAAAGCAGCCTTTTTGGTTTCAGAAAAACTGTCTGAAGCAAATAATCATATGATTTGACAGACTGTTCTAATCCTCACAATTTTTGCTATTATATTGTAGTCTTGATCATTATTCACTGGCCTAGAGTATATGATAAAAGGCAAAGAAGCTTGATCAAAATTTTTGGTCTGCTGATGCCTTGAAACGTAGTCTTAAATTTAAGCAGCGTCCTACAGAAGCAAAGGGGGTTAATGTGGCTTGCATTGGCTCAAGAACAAGCATTGCAAGATACAGGTTTCCAACACTGTCAAAATATTTACAACATATTATGTAAGCCAGAACAGTTCTTAAATATTTGCATTTTGTAAAAAGCTGAACCAAACCACAACTCTTAAAAGCCTTAGTCACATTTTGGTTTTGCTTCAGAGCTCACTGCTATGCAGAGTTACAATATCTGTGCTAGTTCTGTCCCTGTTTACTAATTAGGGCTGGGTACCTTCTCAAATATTGACACATCCTGTCCACTAAGATTCACAGGACTCTGTCAATGCACACCAGGTCACAATGGCTCAAGCAGAATCACTCACACTAAGGAGCACACATCAAGGTAGACTCTAGCCCAATACCATTAGAGAAATGTTGACTGTTCCCTTGCCCCAAGCAACGTATCTTGCAGGACAGTCCACAAAGGAATGACAGTCAAGCCTTGTGAAAAATTTGACTATGACTGTAGAAGGAGAACCAACTCTACAATATAACAGTCTTTTTACTATCAACTTCAGGTTATTCTCCTCAGTCCCAGTGAACCAACTAGCCAGGTAGCATTCGTATTAAATACACCATTCTATTCAACCACAGACATGGAATACTTAGCTCGGTTTATCTTGGTACAGTTACATCACTGTTATTTCCTGCTTTCTTCCTTTTCATGTCCTGAAAACAATTCATCGTTACATTAAGCCAAGCCAAAAAACAGTAACTACGTTTAGTTGAAAGGAACAATGCCATTTCTTGAAGTTTTACGGATTAAGACAGAATTTGAATTAAAACCCAGGTTGCAAAAAAGTTGTTAATCTCACAGACTAGTCTTCAACTTGAGCATTAGAGATTGCATTCCAGGTCTCGGGCAACAAGTAAATAATTAAGTCTTACAATTTCTTTTTAAAAGCAGATATGCCAAGAACCAACAAACCACTACTCCCAAGTATTAGTGTACATTAAATAAACCTGTTCAAAAAAGCTTTAATCTGCACCTACCGCTCTCCTGGCTTACTGTAGGAGAAGTTGCAACATTTTCCTAGAGCTGTTACACTATAGAAAGCTACCTTTTAGCTAATCCTCATTACTCCC
The DNA here is from genome assembly GCA_013389865.1 of Piaya cayana. NCBI lineage: Eukaryota > Metazoa > Chordata > Aves > Cuculiformes > Coccyzidae > Piaya > Piaya cayana. The sequence goes on along the minus strand of WAAB01014570.1, from coordinate 289,461 downwards.
CCAGACTCATACAGCACAGGCAACTCTTGACTAGCAACACTTGATTAGCTAAGTGCTTTATGCTTTGCCATCGCTGTAACAAGTACAGAAGTCTCATTTAAGGGCTACCAATTCAAGTTAAGTAACCTTTACGCAAGTTTTAACCCTGACCAGGGAGGCACAGAATTGACAGAAAGATACCTTTAATTGACTAGATCGCTCAGTTCTACAGAGCTGGTCTGCATGAACAGACTGGGAGAAAAAACTTTTCATGCTTAACATTAAATTATCCAAACACATCACCTGGCAAAAACACTAGGTTCACAATGCAACAAAAGAAAGCAGAAATCTAGCCATTATATTATTTAGGTATTATATATAATTTATGCATTTTCTGAAAGTATTACTTACAAACATTCATAGGTCAGAACGCTGCCCACAATATCACTGCAGTCAGAAAGCCATGTTACTATAACAGTATATACTATACCTTCATATACTATAAAGAAGTTAAGAAGAAAATTAGAGGAATGCAATTAAATATACACTACGAAGTAAAATAAAGTTTCTGTTACAGATATGACCTATGGAATGTAGAAACTCTCAAAAACTTCTAACAGTTAAAAAAAAAAAAGTAAAGAATACTTAAAACTATTCATAAAGATGCATACATGCATCAAGCCAGGCAATCACAAAACGCCATCTGTCAGTTCAGTATCAGCTACTGCATCGACTTGTGGCACACCCTCTTCAAAAGGAAAGAAAAAACATTCAGTAAAAAAATAAAAATCCTAACCCGTTTTGCCTAAACCATTAATAAACTATTTCTTTGCTAACTACAATGGTGTTATGTATCTTCCTCTTAATGCTGATGTGTGGTATGCAGTTTAACCCCCCAGGGCAGTTTTTAGTGTTTATTCTAGTATTGCACTGCACAACACACAGACCTTGAGCCAAAAAATCTTACTCTAGATCTGTAAACTATGCACCAATGACAGTTTGGGGCACTCGAACACTAAACAGTCATGCCAAGGTTAATGCTACAGAGGACAACGTAGCACCCGTATTCCTCTCCTGCTCAGCATACCTAAGCTGTGGTACAGTACGATCAGAGATTTCTAATATGATGCTGCATTGTGCTAATTAGACATGCCCTGTGCACTAATAAATGTTACTATTTAAACTAATTCAGTCATAATTGGCAGAATATAACTATTATCTTTGAAGCAAACTGCAAGCCTGACAAAACACAATTTCAGGCAGGCACAGGTATGAAACAGCAAGCATGTTAGCCCTTAGTGCTAATAACCTTAATAGTTAGACACAGAATCAAGGAGTTTTGCCCACTTGAAATACAGCTGGCAAACTGTTTTAGTTACCTCTCTTCCTTAAGCAGAAACACAAGTCTTCCCTTCTCTGATACCCCAAGAAAGCAATGTTTTTATGCCTCATCACAGACATGAGAATGATTGTTTTGTTGCACTAAAACCAGAATGAAAACTCATTTGCTTACATAATGCGGTTTCCACCATGAGCATTATAATAAAGCACTGTTATTGACTTTACATTTTCCAAGTTGCGAAAAGGTTCAGTTTTCAGAGATCAGCTGAACAAACCCTAGAATTAAATCCAAATTAGCAGACGGGAAAAAGCACCCCCCTGTAGCAAGAGAAGAGTCTTACAGCAACCTCCCAAGCAGTCTGTTGTGAGGTTATGGTGTGCAACAGAAGAAAAAAAGAAGTGTCATCAGGCTTATTTTTTAGCCCAGTCTGGATCATGTATGAATGATCAAACTTAATGAAATAGGTACAGGAAATGTGAACGGTGGTGTACTTGTTTTAAATTATTGTAACTAAGCTACAGTGTAAATCAAGAATGGCTATCAAGAAAACCAAACACTTAAAACTGCAAGATTACATTTAGTTTTCAAACATTTAATTTTGCAATGTTCGGTTTATAAAGGACAGTATATGTCACAAGCACCCTTCTGGCTTCCCATAGTGCCACGGCAAAACGATGAAGACTCAGAAGACTGAGTCTATCAGCTTCTGAGTCACTCCAACCACAGACAGCCAAGCAGCTGGGAAAAATGGGTACAGCAAGCCAGGCAGACACTGTAGATACACAGTCTTTCTCCAACCAGGTAGCTTCGATCTACATAAAGAGACTTCTGTTTCTCACACAGGCATTTCACTCTGGGAGATGAGGAGATTCTCTCCACAAGCCAAAAAAGGGAAAGTCAAGTAAGACAATCGCAAGACTACCAGGAGGCTGTGAGCCGTTTAAAACCTCACTCACCCCAGTACAAACATCTCCTCCCAGCAAATTAACATCGGTACCTGACATCATCACAGAATGCCTTTAAATTGAAAGAAGGAAGATTTAGATTAGATATAAGACATTCTTTACGATGAGGGTGGCACAGGTTTCCCAGGAAAGCTGTGGAGGTGTTCAAGGCCAGGTTGGATGGAGCCTCGGGCAGCCTGATCCAGCGGGAGGTGTCCCTGCCGGTGGCAGGGGGGGTGGAACTGGATGGGCTTTGAGGTCCTTTCCAACCCAAACCATTCCATGGTTCTATGACCACCCAGGACGCCACGATTCCAAACTCGGGAGGAAAAATCCCAAGGGCACGGCTTCAGGTCTCCCTCCTGGCCCCTTTTCCCCTCCCCACGCTGCCCTCACCCCACGCGCGGGTCACTAAACTTCCCCCAGCAGCGAGCTCTTCCCTCCTACAGGAACCGCCGCCAGCGCCGCCATCCCTCCCCCCGCCCTGCCCGCCCTTCCCTGCCGGGCGCCGCGCAAGGAGAGATTCACCTTCCCGAGCCCGCGGGGAGCGCGGCCCCGGCCGCCCCCGGCTCCTCCTCCCCACGGCGCCCCGGCCCAGGCACTGACCCCCGGGCACCGCCACCGGCCTCCCCCCAGCACCCCGCATTAGGCACTGCCCCCCTCAACTGTCACTGCACCCCTCGCGCCCCCCAAACTGTCACTGACCCCCACACTGTTACTGCGCCTCCACCTACTGTCGCTGCCCCCCTCAACTGTCACTGCCCTAACCGCCCCCCCGACTGTTACTGCCCCTCCACCGTCACTGCCCACCCCACGGTCACTGCCCCTCCACCTACTGTCACTGTCCCCCCTCACTGTCACTTCCCCGCCCCGCCACTGCCCCCCCCTCACTGTCGCTGTCCCCCCATCACTGTCACCCCCGGCCCAGACTAGCGCCCCCCTCACTGTCACCCCCGGCCCAGACTAGCGCCCCGCCCGGGCAGAACCAGCCTCGCCCCCGCAAACGCAGCGGCTGGGGTCGAGATCGCGGCCTCCCCGCCTGCTCCCGGCGAGGCCAGGGCCCCGGACGGCAGCGGCGCCGCCCTCACCTGGGAGCCGGACGAAGGGTCCGAGGAGCCAGGAGGGCAGCGCTCCGCTCCGCGCCGAGAGCCGCCCGCGCCGCGCCAGGACAGGGCGGAGCGCGCCGCTCCCGCCCCCGCGGGCGCCCATTGGCTGCCCGGGCTGCCAGCGCGCGCCGCTTCCTGCGGGAGGGGCCGCGCGGGGTTGCGGGGGAAGGGATGGGTGGGGGGCGGCAGGGAGGGGTGAGTCCGTGTGGAGAGGGACAGCAGTACGGGCGGGTCCGTCTGTATGGGCAGGTACGTTCGTATGGGTGCGTGTATCCATATCATAGAATCATAGAATCACCAGGTTGGAAAAGACCCACCGGATCATCGAGTCCAACCATTCCTATCAAATACTAAACCATGTCCCTCAGCGCCTCATCCATCCATGCCTTAAACACCTCCAGGGAAGGTGAATCAACCACCTCCCTGGGCAGCCTGTTCCAGTGCCCAATGACCCTTTCTGTGAATAACTTTTTTTTCCTAATGTCCAGCCTGAACCTCCCCTGG
>WAAB01014570.1:231528-282251 GCA_013389865.1 Piaya cayana | reverse complement strand
GTGGGTCTCTTCCAACCTGGTGATTCTATGATTCTATGATTCTACGATAATGTGTGTGTCTACATAATGTATAAGTTTTATTACTATATTTATAAATATATCTGCAGATTTTTTTCTATACTATGTATATTTTAAAAATATATAGAGATACTTCTAAGGATAGTAAATTTAGCCCTCTTGTGACAGTGCAAAGGCATTGTTTTGGGAGTCTTCTTCATACAGACCTTGAACTGATTCTGCCTTCCCCGGGGATAGAGGATGATCAGAAATGAGTAATTTACACAACATTTTTCTGCTAACAACTGGATTCAGGTTTCAATGCAACTTGAGAAACAGCACTTGTGTTTTGCAACTTTTCACTTACAGATCTTTATAAACGCTATGAAATTATAATTTTAAAGATATAAAGGTAAAAGGATGACTATTATAAAAAACCCACCAAAGTTCACCAAAAGACAATTGATATGAACATTTTAGCTTAATATTTGGAGATTTCTCAAGGCATCATTTTATGGAATAGAGTTTCCAACCTGCTGAACATTCTTTTCTGGTTGCAAGAAGTTTCCTATGTTTTTTACATTTAGATGAAAAGCTTAGATGCTTTTGGGAGCCAATAAGACAGTAACGGCTATCAGAATTTTAACTTTACATTTGTAATTGTAAAGTTTTTGCCCCTTTTCCAAGTGTATAATTTGAAACAATTCAGAAGCAACATTATTATTGTTGTCTTCATCTACTTTTTGGATCAACACTATTGATTTTCCTATGAATTACCTCTACACATAAAAGCAGATTTGTCTGCTTTGGGGTTAATTCTCATGTTGATGCAGTGGTTTGACTTCATTACTCATAGTAACATGGTTTAATGTACATATATATGGGCTTGAGGCCACATGCACTGAGGAAATATATACATCCACTTGAAAAACTGCTTGGGGAAATATACCTCAGAGGTTAATAAAGTCCTGTTTCTTTCAATTTATAAAATGTAAATTATCCTTATGCATATTCAAACACTAGTTTTTTCTTGCAGTGAATTAAAAGAGATTAGTGGTCTAATTATGTCTGTCATCAGTCATGCAACCTCCTGGCATGATGACACTATTATGATGCCATAAATAATTTATTTGTATAGTGAATAATACTTTAACATATTAATGATTTTGATTTTAGTATTTTGGTATTTTTTCCCTAAATATTAAAATTCAGTTCTTCTCTGAACATTTTCATGTATACTCAGAATGGGACATCCCAGGAAAGATTATCTCAACCGTTTTTTCTTTGAAGAAAGGCTAATGGTCTGTACATCCCCTCTAGTAAGCCATTGATTTAGGCTGTTAGGAACAGGACAGGACGTTTCAGAAGGATGAAAAAAAAAAAAAGAGAAAATTCCTCTCTCATTTTAGACAAGTATCCCACGGTTATTTTTATTTTTAACGCTATCTATTTTTAAATATGCTTCTTGTTGTCATCTGCTGTCCTCAGAAATTCCATGTGTCCTTTTAAGCACTAATACTTTCTGTGTAAATAAATTCTGTCCCTTGGCTTCACTCAGTGCAAATCTAATTGGTGTCTCTTGGCTCTTGCAGTAACATGTTAGCATTCTCATCAGAATGTTTATCTCCAGCTAAGAAAGCCCAGGTGTTATATATCTTTATTTACATTTTGAATCCTGAACTGTTTTGATTGCAAATGTAATGCCATTACTGATCATATATCACAACCAATGACACAGAATTTCAGAACATTAAGTTTAATTCCACACAAATCCATTAATTTTACTACTTCAGGGCCCAACTTTCACTGGGAAAGAACTTTTCATATATAAAACATGTTATTGACTGAAACATCCTTTATTATCTGCTTTTTTTTACAGTAATATTTCTAATTAGTGTTTCATACTATCCAAATTTTTCTATTTCACAACAGTTGTATATGATCATGTCAGATGTGAATGACACACACTTAACAGGTACCAACTTTGAGAATAGAAAGGCATAGAAAGTCTTCTGTCAATGGTGAAGACGTTGCTGCGTCATCATAACAACTGGGAAAGTTCTGGCAATGGACTGCTTTGAGTCTGGAGTTTTTTGAAGCTTGCCTAATCTTTGATGGCAGCTTAAAATAAGTGGGAAAAAAATACAGTCTAGCACAAACAACTTCCTACTATTCAGTAAAAACAATCAGTTTTTCCAAGGCACTCATTTATGTTCCTATTTCCTCTTAATAATCACATTTTTAATGAAATTGTGGCTAAAGGCAGCTTTTGGCAGCTGTACATATTTAATTTATTTTCTGCAGAGAATAGAGGAATAGTTTTTGTTGTTGTTAAGGAATCCTACAGGTTAGCCTAACTGCCTATCCACATGAGTGTTATATTTTGATACCTACGCACCAGATGGCATGGAGTCCTTGTCACTGACCTGAAGGCTCAAGCAAGCTGTTTTAATAAAGCAGGGACGAAATGTGATTTGCTTTCAGTTTCTTCCACCAAAATAAACTGAAGGGCAACTACTTCAGGAACAGCATTAGTTTTAATGACTGAGCAGAGCCCGTCCTTTAGTACAGATAAATGAGCTTTGCCTGACATGTTCTGGTGCTGAAATGCAGGACTATCTGTCTTCTGTGAAACATCTATTGTTTTGTCGAGTTTACAGCAGGAAGTGAATCAGGAGATGGGGATGTTTTAGGCAGAAGTTCTATTGTAAGGCCAACAGCAACAAAGTAGCTTTAGGGATAAAGCTGTTTCTTTTATTCTAATTAAGTTCCTAAAGTCATATAAAGAAGCTATTCTGTGGGAATCTTATTAATTCCTTCCATGTCAAAGGGAGAAAGGTTAGTACCCAGGAAGCGAGCCCCACTATTCAAATCTAGCAATAAGCTCCTTCTGCACTGATGTCATTACAACAATTCCCATAGCTGTTCGGAGATCGTCTATTTAATTCTTCATACAATACTGTCATTATGCCAGTGATCACTTGAGCAGATGAAGAACAGTATTTTAGAACTGAGACGCGCATTTATTTTAGCTCGGCCTGGCAAGTTACGACATTAGCCCAAGACAGAACTTTTGAGAACTGTTATTTCTGATTTATTTTGCTCCACTGAAAGCCAAAACAGATTCTTTATCTTACAGTTAGATACGTTTGGAGGATGCTTGGCCTAGGGCCACGGTTAGTTACTCAGAACTAAGAGCTTGCCTGCTTGTGGTTGCTCAGATTTAAGCCCAATTAAGCCCATTCAGTCAGAGGCAAAACAGTATTTAATCTTTTGGAGAATTAGGCTCAGGCGGAAAAAGAGCTACATTACTTTTGAATGAGAGCATCCACACAAGGTTAACATCTTATATTACACGTTACCATCATACCTTTGGTCAATTCCCTGTAACTCCTACAGCAGACGCTTGACCCAAGTGGTGTAGATGTGTCTCTACGCACTCCACTCCAGTTGACAGCAGAGCAAGCCCCAGGCTGCTATCAGTTTGTACACCACTTTGTACCATTCTATCCATCCTACTACAGCAATGGATTTAGTTAAGGATGCAGGAGTGAAAGGTTTAAGATTTTATCGCTGAGTAGGCACTTAAAGGTTTTCATTTCCAGTTTCTCTTCCTCCTTACCAGATTTTCACCATTACCTTTCAAGGTTGTGTACAAACAAGCATCCACATACTACCCTCCTCCTCCTCCCCCAGAAGTATTAGCTATGATTGCTTGTTTCCTTGTCATCCTCCTGTTTCTGAGTCTGCAGACAAGCTGCTTCATGCACACAGCAAACTTTCATTCCAGCTAACATAGAATATGACCCTTTCCTTATTCAAATTCCTTCCTAAGAACCATTGTGTAAAATGGTTGGAAGCAACAGGTTTGTTGTGGTTGAAAATGACAGTGGAAGAAAAATAGGTTTTACATAGCAATGGAGGTTCCCAATTTTGAGTTTCTCAAGAACACTTCACTTGTGTACAGGCGGCATCGAGTTCTTTATAGAAAAGGGAGATTTCCTGCTTGCTTACAACTTGTGGGGGGTTGTTTGTAACTGATAATCAGAAAGACTAACTTAGTCATCTAGAAGTTAATGTTTTTTCAGTCGTGTTCTTTGAAACGCCCTTTGCATACATTGTTTTTTCATGTGCTAGAAGTGAAAGTATAAACAGGCTTTCAACCTTCAACCTCTGAAAAAAGCCTGTTGGAAAAGGAAACGAGGAGAAAGCAGTCTCATCTATGTACTCACTAGTCTATTGTTTTTAAAGAAAGGGAATGAGATCAGGAAGAGGAGGCCACTGTGTCTGCAGTGACTTTGACTTCTTGGTGTTTAAAGAACACTGTGTTACTGAATTCATGTTCTGATCAGCAGGATAAATTACTAGCAATACAGTGGCTGGAGATACAACTGTGCAAAATGCTATATCAACATCTAATTCTAGTTCTGAGACTAAGCACTACATAGTCAAAGATCCCTGTCAGAGCTTTCCCCTCACCGTTAGTAATACCTGAATATTTTGATTATGTAGAAGATATTTTACAGAGATATTTCATCCTCACATAAAGTGAAATATGCTTTCCCAATACTCCAGCGGCCAGAGAGAAGGATTTGCTTGTTCCAAATTTACAGCTGTTACAAAAATATTTTCCACATAAAATACTGCTCTGCAAATACTATATGTGAATTAAATTTATTCACTACACACTGGGACAGAAACCGTTATTCTTTGAAAGAAATAATGAAACTTCAACCAATTTATTATGATGACAATTTTTTGGAAGTCAGGACTGGAAGAAATGTGTTATTATACTGAGTAGTAAGACTGCAAGCTCAACTAAGTTAGTCCTTTCCCAGCCATTAGAACCTCCCCAAACAATTAAATAAGAATATTCAATATTAGTAATATTACAGGTAGTGCCACTCCTACTCTGTCTTTCCAATGTCAGTGTTCCAGAGGCCCTGATCCATCTCACTGCCTAGCTGTAAAGACACCTTTGCTAGCAGCACCTTAAAACAAGTTTGGAAGAACAAGATTATTTAGATGCTACCATCAGTCTTGATTCATTGTGAATATAGCTAAAAAGTATTCCCTGGACTGAGTCTCCAAAGCTTTCTACAGCAATAAATCCTAGTAACTCAGACCTGGTATCGCTTTCTATTCATCCTTTACAAAAGAGAAATCTAAAGTCACTACTGCATTTTATGAGCTCTACTCAGAAAGTAACAGTGTGAAGTTTAATTTTTTATGGGAATCTGCATTTTTCAATATACTTCTGTCCTATAAAGCCCCACTAGTGTAGGCTGGAAAAGAAGATAACTGGAAACAGCAACCATTCTAGTGTAGCCATCCTTGCTAGTACTGTAACAACATCCCTTGTCCAGGCTACTGAAGAAATTAACTACAAGCAGTGGAAACAAAAGTGATATAAAGCTTCATTTTCTTTCTATCAGAGATTGCTTGTTGTGTTGCATGTCTGTAAGGAATATAACTATACCACAAAATATGATGTAGTACAGTCTCATAGTTCCTAATGCTGCCACTACTTCCTACTTTACCACCAACAGGCAGCTGGGGGTAAAGCTGGAGATGTCAGCCCACTAAATATCACCTCATTAAAACAACACTTAATATCTGACCACACGTCTACGTAAGAACAGCTAACCCGTCTAGGTTCAAACACACAAGCATCACTCACACTTAGGAACTTAAATAAACCCCAAACAAAACAAACACAAAATGCCAACTCCAAAAGCTGGAGATTTGGAATTTAGACAGCTTTACTATCCTGCAGCAATCACCTTTTCTTGGCCTTATTTCAAGAGCCAATTTGAACATAATTTTTGTAGAGATCAGTGAGAAAATTCAAGTCTGATCACCAGAGAATCAGTTGGATTTTGGTCTTTATTTTAATGGAATATGCAAGATTAATCAAGATGAGGATTACACTTGGAGTGACTCATTCAGTCTACGTATTTCATTCCTTATTGCAAGGATGAATCCCAGATCATGTGTAAGGATATTGGTCAGCCCAGTCCATGTCTGGTCTCCCTCCCCAGCCCAAACTGCTCTTGCCAGATTGTATTCAGACTGGGAGTCATCAACACTGACTGCCCCAAAGACTGCAGTCTGTGAGCAGCCGCCCTCTCCCAGGAGGACCTTTAAAAGCAGGGAAAGTACAGACACTTACAGTAGTGCACACGGTCTGTTCTACCTGTTCAAGAGACTCAAAACTTTTGGAAGAGGATAAGTTCATTTTGCATGCACTTCAGTGGGAAAAGCACAGAGCCCACTGTGGCAGGCAGAGCGAGTATCGGGGCACTAGTGGTGTCCAGATTAGAGTGTAGTATGGTTACACGGGCATTTGCAACTCTGAGCCTTCTTTGTCTTTCTCTCCGTAACAGTCCACCATCAAAAAAGCCCAATCCAAAAGCAGAGAAGGGGGAGGAGAATTAGGACAACCAGCATTGCATGTTTATATGCTATGTTGTATGAAGACTGTAATGCCTGTTGTTAACTTTTGCTCCCTATATTTTAGTTGCTAATCATCGCATCTTTTGTTATTAGGGCTCGCAGAAATAGCTTACCATGTGCAACAATATTTTTGTTACAGTGCACACAAAATATACAAAAATATAGAGATATTGTATTTATATACATGCATAAATACACAAAGAGATTCTGGTGCAACTAAGGATTTATCATTGGCTTCAAGTAACGTGATTTATTAGAGTATGTAGTTCTATTGAATAGTCTTAATGGCTACTGAAATAATGCATCAATACACCATTTGAAACACTCCCTCACTCTATGAAACTTTCTGCCTTTGAAGAGTTAGCAGCTCAAAACACTTGAAGGAAATTTTAAAAAACCCAAACCTTAGCATGCACAAAAGGTGCTTTTCAGTTTCTTAGTATTGGTTATATATCATCAGCTGCATTAACTGACAATAGCCTCAACCCCATATATTGCTACTTGTTTTGGTTACTCTTCTTTTACCAGCAAGAACCTGAGTCATCATTGTGATGACATTAACACTCACCACTACTACCCTTTTACAGAATCCACTGCACATTTATTATAGGAAGTTAGGGACGGGCTACTATAGGAAATATATCCAGAACAGCAAGGATTTTCTTTAAGAATGTATATTTTGAGTTGCCACCTTTATAAAGAAAGTTCTTAATCGTTACTGAAAGAATATGATTTTATACAAAGTGTGTGTGTATATAATAAATATATATACATACATACCATATATATTAATGTCATAACCATCAAGTCAGTGTATGTCTAGCACCCTTTGTAGTTTTACAGTATTTATTTCACTTCATTTCAAAGGTTGTATCGTCCTCTTTTAGTATTTCCCACATGCAATGCAGTAAAATAGAGAAATCTGTTAGAGAACTGCATTTTAGTTCATGATGTCTTCCTACCAAAGGCACAGCTGTTTTTTCCTGATATTATTTCCAGGTTGTTAGTACAGGCTTTCCCGAATCTCTTGCTCTAGTGCCTTTTACTCCAGTGGACTGCCCAGAACGATTTCGCAAGTCACGATCAGACCCATCACTCTGCGCCATCTCTTCATCATATCTGAAAATAAGATAATCCATTCAATGCATTGTCCTGCTATTCACCACACAAACATGAATGGGTCCCCTAAATTCTAATTTGCTTAGTATCTAGCACAGAAATTTAATACAAGCTGTTCTACACACAAGTTTGCACATGCAGGGTTTATATGCAGCCATTACTCAAGGAGATATACTACCACATGATGTAATCATACAGATCAACTGAAATATCTTCAGCCACTTTATGAAAGAGGCAAATCATCTGGCAGCTTTAATTATTCTCCTGAGCTTGTGGAATTTTACACTTGTGAAATTTCACATGTACTTCTGTATTTCTCCTTACCACGTAGGTCTGTGGTTTAACAGGAACATCAGACTGCTGGCAGTTTTAATAAAGTCTTAAGCTATTGCTTAAAACAGAGGAAGAATTGTTAAAAAAACTCCACTGTTGCATCAGAGAGCAAACAGGGAAAGAATGACATGAACAAACAACAGTGTGCTTAAATTAAATGCATTTGATTACATGTATTTTGATACATTTATGCATAGTGACATGTAGATTTTTCAATATCTAAGCGCATTATGGCCTCAGATACCCCCGTGTATACTCACCTCTCAGCCACTATGCAAATTCCAAGCAGAAACTTGCTATGGATGCATAATTACAATTATCAAAAGATAATACTACAATATTTTGTAGGACAGTCATAATATATACTTAGTAACACTACCGTATAGCTATTTGCAGCTACTATGTACATATCATTAAAACTTATATCCTAATTGAGCCAATACGTACAGATTTCACTGTCTTTACTAGTACATAGAGTCACTGAGATTCATACGAACTGGTGAATCAACTATGTCTATAACTGTGCTCCTGAAATTCTGAACTATTGTATTGCTGGTGCTAGAGAACCTACCCGAACATTTCCTCCTGAACACATAAGAAACTGTGTCATCAGCATGGTACTCAAATCAGTGTTCCTCTGCATAAGACAAATCAACCCTCTATAAATCCTTCAGGTGCTCTAATATAAGCTCTGTCTCCTTCATTTCCCTCTTTGCAATACAGATTGGGAAATTTAAGAAATATCTGACCACTCATTATTATTACATCCACGAACTACAGGAGTCAAGCGGCATCATTTCTATGAACAGAGAGAAAATTTGTATCAAATAGCTATTATAGCTATTTAACTACCATTATTATTTTGAATACAATTAAAGTTCTACATGTGTAGAAGACAAACACTCTCTTGGCTTCTATCCCTCAAATCCAGCTGTTGGAAGCTCAGAAGGTACAGGCAGAGGCTTATGAGACAAGTTAACATTTCCTCTGGAAATTAAGCAAGGCAACTCTGCTTACCTCCAACAAAACATGAAGTGGTATCTTTGTGCCCATTTTTCACACCAGCATGATATTCAACTTATCTCTGTGGTCTACATCACACACTAAAAAGTGGGGTGACTGCAAAACATTTGCACTTGGATAGAACACTGATAAAACTTACAAGACTTCATAATTGCCAAGAACCTCTTTTGGTGGAGATTTATTCCATTTACAGTCTGGAATTTCCCCATTAGGCACAGCAATGTTAAGTGTGTCATTAATAAGATTGTACTTCAAGATGCGATCATTAGCTGTACTGGAAGTAAGAGAAGGGGAAGCATTAACCTACAAAAGAAGAAAAAAGTGCCAGCATCAATTTTTTGAGTGGTATATGGTTCTCCAAACAGCATGTCTATGTCCTACTTGGGAAACTAAGACTCAGGATCTCAAATCACATCTTTCAGTTCCTCAGGCACTGGACGGAATCTCCCATGGGGCATTCTTCTTTGTAGTTAAAACCAAAAAGCACCAAACCACTAAGTGTCTTCAGTGTCAGCCTGATGATTTATGTTGAGACTAGATTTACTAGGGCTCATCAGAAAAGATTTTTGTTTAATTTTCTAAGCTTGCATGAATACCAAACCCATAAATTTCTGTGCTTACAATCTGCCTGATTTGACTCCTGGTTATACACCGGGATCTGTGGATTTCTTTGAGGTAAAACATTTTTATTTAAGGTTTTAATCCAAGTTCTCCTCTGTTGAATTGTGAGTTGGAGAAACACATCCATGCTCTCTATTCAAAGCACTACATTGCATCTTGTTTTAATTAAAACCAGGGTTCATTGTTTAGCCTAGAGAACAGAAGGCAATGGGGAGACCTTAGAGCAGCCTTCAGTACTGACAGGAGGCTACAGGAAAGCTGGGGAGAGACTCTTCATAAGGGAGTGTAGGGATAGGACAAGGGGCAATGGCTTTAAGCTGAAAGAGTGTAGATTAAGGTCATATAAATATATGACCTGATTTCTAGTTGAGGAAATAAAAGCATATGCTAGCTTGACATCACATGGACTATTTTACTTTTCAACATTTTTCTTAATCCACTTATCTGAGGAAAAAAAATATATCGTTTCAAAAGAAGAAATCTACTTAGTTTTATTCTGTGAAATGAAAAGCAAGTTTTTCCCTGTGTTTTATGTAACTTTACCTCAATTAGCCATGGTTTAAGCTTGTCATCAATGATTATGTCATATCCGTAACACTCAAAGCAGTGTTTATCATTGTTCATTACAGGCTGAAAAAAAAAAGACAATATGTATCAAAATGAACAATTTAGTAAGCAACTTGATTACAGATTTGGTTTGCTAGAAATCACATACCATTACATCATGACTTTTCTACGATTGCCTCTTTTTTCCAAGCCATCAGTAAATATCTCAATATTAAAGACTGCATTAATACCAAGTACTAAGTTGCATAAATTTTCCCTTATGTTTCCACCTTGAAAATAAGTATTTTCATATTTTGCAAAAGTAATACGTAAAGCCTGCATGTATCAGAAGAAAGCAGGAAGTTTTAAAATTTACATAACACAGCTTCATGTAATCGTGAATTCTTTACATTTCAGAAAAAGAAGACTTGTTAAAAGACATTTATTATGCTGCAGTAACTATGCAAAAATTTGAGGTCAAACAATTATCAGATACAGTTTAAAATTATAATTAGCTCAACTGTGATCCTGAAAGTCAAGAGAGACCAAGGACCAAGTGTACTTAGATACACATCCCCTAGAGAATCAGTACTTTTCCAGCATCTGCTAAATACTTGCAGTACACACGGTAAGACTTTTCTTCTATGCACATCTCATCAGTTCTTTTAAAGAGAGCTTCATAACGAGTTAGCAAGATGCTTTCCCCCTAGACTAATACTGAAAGCTTTTTAGTTCTTCAGGGAGTGAAAGGAGGAAGGGGGAGCAAGTATCTCCCGTTACTTTTGCAATTGTCAGAAAGACAGGGGACCAAAATATTTCATGCTTGATAATTCCCAACACTTTTTCTCTTCTCTTTTAAGGTTCTGTCAACATTTGGACTACATCCCTTTTCTTTGCACATCTGTTTCAAACATGATTGCACAGCAGAGGCTGAGTTGAGCCATGCTGCCCCACCTCCTGCTGCTCTTAGTTTCATGCCCTAGTACCTCTTTCTTGTGCTGATTCTGATGTTCATCTGGTCCTTCAGTGAGGTGATTCAGCTTATTACACTGGCAGAATACTAACCCATCAATAAAGCTGGGCAGTAATTGTCAGCTGGGTGAGTGAGCTGACTCAGCTCACGATGGTGCCAGGACCAACCCAAAAGAGATGACGGGACCATGCAGTCCTTGCACCAATGAGCTCTTTGGTTACCCCAGCTGATCCACAGAGTGATAGCTCCTCTAATTGATTGCTATTTTACTTTTTTCCTTTTTGTAATAAGAGTTATGAAAACAACATGACTCGTATTGAAAAGCTGAAAGTAAGTTATATAACTCTGCTGAACTAATGCCCTTACATTTTCTGTGATAAATTGTCCTCCAGCGCTATTTTTTCTTTGACACATTTGTTATTGCTGAAACAACATCACACGCCTTGGCAGAGCTTAATACTATTCACAAGGGCAGTATCAAGTCACATTAAATAGTTCACAGAGCCCTCATGGAAAACATTCATTTCTTCAATATGTACAGACAGCTCATCCACATACCCAAGATTCAAGTTCACTCAGCTCAGAGAAATTAAGAGATAACAAAATTGCAGAAATCAGCATCAACACCATCACTTAAATCTCATGAAATAGACATTAGGGGGTTTGATGGCAAACTCACTTTCATGGTTATGAGAACCCTGCAGCCATAATGCTGTTGCTGGCAGAATTCCAGGAACAGTACTCACCGCAACAGCCTTCAGTGACTGCACGATTATCCAGTGAATTTCATCAAATAATTTGTTTGTGACTTCCTTTCCACGGGTGCTCTCCAGATACAGGCGTAGGTTACTCACTGTCCACTTGCCTCCGTGGATATGATTGTAGTCATCCTGAAGAGTTAAGAAGTTAATTAAATCGAAGATTTTTAAGTCATTCAGCAGCTTTGTTTCACTCACACAAAAAGCCCACTAATACTTAGATACAAGTGCTGCTCTAAAAACAAACTCAGCAAATTGCTTTTACTCTATTTTAGAGCTTTGCGAAGACTGCTTCACTTTGACCTGCCCTCTATATAAACAACTTTTATTATTATAGCCATGTAAGTTTATATCACACATTGTAAATCAAGTAATAAATCTTTCTTAGAAGAAAAAAAGCAACTGTACATTGACATTTTTCTAGTAAAACATAAATTATGATTAGGAAAGACATGTTTTAAAATGTGGAAGGAAAGAATTGAAGTTTCTCCTCAGGGAATAAGGGAGAAATAATTAAGTGAGCAATAGGCAAATTTCACTGAAGTTTGCTGTTTCCCAATGCTGCCCTTGGTAGCGCTTGCCTGTGTTTATTCATTTTAAATGGTACTTCACTGTTTCCCAAAAGGCAAACAGGGTATCCTCTTAATGGTCCTACTAACAACAGTTACACTAAAGATGACAATGAAATGACATCTGAAGTATTTCTAATGGTTAGTTTTCCAAGTAATTCAGTATTTTGCTATAGCAAAAACCCACAAAGTGCTACTGAACCAGAACGGGGGGTTAAAAGGAGGTTACCTTATATTTATCTTTACAGAGGCTATAAGGCACACACTATATTCTCCTTAAATGGAAAGACAAGAGCAAACTAAGGGTGTTCTTACTGATGGGAAGACAGAGATTCAGACCCCATGCAATCCTTACAACAACTGCTTTGTCCCTTTATAAGGATCCTGCCCAGAGCACTTCTAAGAATTGACTGAATGCCTGCTAAACTATAAAACATAGGATGCCTACAGTAGAAAAAAGTTCTCAGAGGAACACAATCTGCTGTTCTCTAAGGCAAGATCAGAGAAGCCTCTATCTATTTTTAGGCTTTTTCTACAGTTTCCCTCCTAGTAAATTTGGAAAACTGGACTATACAAATAAAGATCTGAAATGTGGTTCTCAGGACATGCTGCATATAAAATATGTCTTGAGATGAGATCCCAGCAAAGGAACAGAGATCAAAGTTTCAACTCTTCGCATTTCAGAACAAGCACTCAAATCAAAATAGATCACAACTGGGTAGAACTTTACACGATCACAGCTGCTTAATTAAAAACACTAAAACAAAGTAGAATATTGCAGGCTATATAGAAGATCACTAACTGAAAATAATTAAGTAGAAAGGTTACTGTTGTTTTGTTTCTACTATACATGCAGTGAATAATGACTTAGAACTGTATTTGCCAGCACGATCATCACAATGGTTGTACTGACTTGCCCCTTCCTTCATTTTACCCTTTCATTCTCCCAGATATTGAATTGTATGCTTTTCAAATCAGGGGTGTTTTCCCATGTGCTTGTAGGGTACAAAGACACCAGGACTCATGGAAGTTCATGGAGGGCTTGGAGTACAGCTTAACATCCAGAACTCAAAAGAGTTTTTCCAGATCTCATCATAATTCTGCTAAATTACTTGACAGTTCAAATTAGTTTCTTCTAAAACTCTACAGCCCAAGCACCTTCAAAGTTATAGACATGTTTAAACCAGAAGGACAGACAGGATGGATAGACTGGTTTTACGTTCAACTTTTCTCACTTCTTTTCTGCAAAACTCAGCAGATATTATAGAACCACAGAAGGGTTTGGGTTGGAAGGGACCTTAAAGCCCATCCAGTTTCACCCCTCTGCCATGGGCAGGGACACCTCCCATGAGATCCAGCTGCTCAAGGCCCCATCTGACCCAGCTTTCAACACTTCTAGGGAAGAGGAAGCCTCAACTTCCCTGGCCAGCCTGTGCCAGTGCCTCACCACCCTCACATCGTTAATTTCTTCCTAATGTCTAATCCAAATCTTCCCCCTCCAATTTAAAGCCATTCTCCCTCATCCTATCACTACAGGCCCTTTTAAAAGGTCCCTCCCCAGCTTTCCTGAAGCCCCTTTCATTGCAGGAAGCTGCTAGAAGGCCTCCCCAGAGCCTTATGTTCTCCAGGCTGAAAAACCCCAGCTCTCTCAGACTGTTCTCATAGTACAGGTGCTCCAGCCCTCTCAATTATCTTCATGGTCCTCCTCTGGAAAACTTGTCAAAATGTATGAGTATTCATATACTCTATGAATTTTTAAGCTGCTACTTCTATACCCATGTTTTCTCTCAAAGTGACCCCACCACTACTTCCACTTTTACTTTTAATTGGTTGAAATTTTGAAGACTGTTATTTAGCTGGTAGAGAAAATGAACAGCTACACAGTGACATACCACATTCCTCACTTGTTCACTGTTACTGACAGCAACACCATGATTTATGTTCTGCTTTCACCACAACTTATTCTCAATGTGTCCTGTTGAACCATAATGTGTTTGAAGCTCTTCACAAATCAGCAGCTGAACAAGAAAATGTACTGGAAAATGCCATATTTTGGCACTTACCCTGGGTTTAGAACTATCATCATAAGTGACATTTATAATTTATGTTGTTGTTACAGGAATATCCGGATAATAACAGTTCTGCTATGCTGCACATCTTACAGAACAATAACAGACAAGGCACATTTAGCAAGGTTGCAATTTAAAATAAATATAATGTATCTTGTGCGTGAGTATGTGTATTTATATATGAACATATATGCATGTGCGTGCACATACATGCATGTTTATTTTCCATACTCTTAAAAAAACCCCTATGAAATTAGGAAGTGAAACAATAGAGTTTTAATTACTATAACAAAGGCATGGTTTGTAAATCACAGACCAAAAAAAAAAAAGCGCAAATGGGACAGTCATCATCATCAAGTAGATTCCCTGAAGAAACAAGCCTTGGGCAGTGATACTGCATGCCCATCTGTTCATGTCACCCCTGTCCCAGTGGCCTTTCCTCCTACTGGTGAATTTCAGCCTATTTTGACATAGGGAAGTGCTGTAAAAGTTATCAGTTTTCACATGTTTTATTAACATCAATGGCAAGTTACAGGAGAGAAGTGTTCTGCAGGCAGAACTTCATCTTTGTCCATTCAAGAGGAAGCCACCAACTGGTCAGACAGCAAACATTTCCAACCTCACACCAGCACATTCCCTTTCTTACACAGAGAAGGGAAGAGGGGCAGGAACATGGGAAGAAGCTGGAAAGTACTGGAAATAGAAAAGCTGAACTAATGGCATGGGAGAGGGAGAGAGGGAAGGGGAGATAAGGAGGGCCATATTAAAATCCTATTATAAAATACAAATTCACAGGAACCAGGCTTCATTAATTCCACTGCTCATAGAATCAACTGCCACATGAGCATATTAGCATTTAAATGACAAGCGACATGAAAAAAAAAACCTGCTTTCAACTACTGCAAGTCAATATTGAAGTATCACAGTCTGTTACAGAGCTGCGACTCCTTAGCTTGCATACTTTTGATCTGCAGTTTTCTGAAATTTATCTAAGTTCAAGTTGAAGTATTTTAATTGTAAGATCATGAAGGATATGACAAATAAAACAATTTTTATTCCAAATTCTTGGGACACTCTAAGAAAATCAGTCTTGCTACAAAAGAGGATCTAAGAACTCAATACACTTACCCCATGTTTCTGAATAGCAACATTTGTAAGATGTACAAACATGTTATCCAGTTCACTTGTACTTGGTGTATACTTTACTGTGCAAAATCGGCAAAATCCAAGTTTATACCTTAAATGCAAAAAGCCATTAAATTGTGTTAAACCCCAATAAGAAACAAGGAAAAGAATACCCGAGGATACCATGCGCATATTAAAGTTCTTTGTGCAACAAGCACAAGGTTACTTTGACTACATTAAACATTCTCTCAAAACAAAATACAAGTATGTATGCACTCTTACATGTAACATCTCAGTGGACGATACGTAGATACTAAAACATACAGGCGAAGATCAAATTTCTTTCCACCGATAAGTAATGGATTGTTGATATATAGAGAAATCACATAGGCTTCTTTAGAAGACTGAGACACAAACCTGAAAAACATGAATTGTGTCTCAGAATGTGACAATTGCAAAGATGCAATCTGATAAGCCTTTTTCCTCTTTAGAAGCTGTTGGTAAGTTCTGAATTGATTGAAATCTTTTGCCAAGATAGTGTATTAAGTTGTAGCAGTTAATACTACATGCTTGGCATCAGGCATCACATACCAAATAAAAGTTAAGAATACTTACAAATAAAAATACTAAATAAGTAATAAACAAATAAACTAAAAGCACTAAATGAATAAGTTATAAATACTAAATAGACGACCAAGATCAATTAACCATTTTGAAGTTAACAGGCCAGTTGACTGAGCCATTCAGAATGCAGAGCTCTACAAGGCACTATTTTCCTTGGATGAAATTTAGAGATTGGCATGGTTCCAACAAGCAGAGTACATATTACATTACCTTCATTACTCAAAATCTTAGACTCCTAGAATATTTGTATTTAGGCTTGGTGTGCAATTGCAAACCACTGTGGAAAGCTAAGATAACTTTCAGATTGTGACATCCTTCAGATTCCAAGTCAAACATAAAAAAAAAGACTCGTGTGATATTCAGCCAGTCCCTTTATAACAGGAAAAAAAATTAACATTAGTTGTGCAATCAAAATGTTTACTAGTCAGAAAAAAACACAGATTGCTAACCTGTTTCATCTATTTGGAAGCAGGTCACCAACATGAGGCATATTACTTTGTGCTCCAAATATTACTTATTTCATGTAAATGCATTCTTCTTTTCTACTAATTTAAAAAGTGAATTAACATCTGAGAAATAAAATAATTACTGAAATTGCTTAGGCAAAGATTTTTCTCTTGCTTCTTGTTATTTAGCACTTTGAAGAACAGTTTATTTTTGTGCAATTTTTTCACCAACAACACTGAAATCATTTTTATAATGAAGTTAACTGAACAGCTCCTTGTACCTCCTCATACCAAACCAAATCTATTAAAAGCTGTTTGAAGGAGGAAGTCTGATAACAACTGAGATTAAATGCAAAACTAACTATATAATGACAAAGCAATAATGCCAAAATCCTTTTCCAATGCATTGTGCAATTAGCATGTTGATGTTGTTCACCAGATTACAGAATGTACAGTAAAGGGCTTGGGTTTTCAGAACTTACGAAGATGTTTTGCTGTCTCGAGACCATTTTTTAATTTGGGAGAGTTTATTGATTAGAAATATTCCTTTTCCTTGAGCTTTGCCACAGGGTTTCATAATCCAAGTGCTGGAGGGATTTTTTCTGAATTCTTCAACAAAGAGGTTATAATCGGCAGGAAGCATAAAAGTAACAGGAACGAAATCTGAGTTAGGGAGAAAAAAATGAAAGGTGCACAATTAAGGACACTATCTCATAAGGCAGTTGACATATACAGACTGAAATAAAAAAAGTCTGTCTTTTCGATTCTCCAGCCCAGCACTATCCACCTTCATTAAGACTCATGTCGCTTTTTATCTCATTTAATTTATAGTCTGCAGTTTTTACTTAAACAAAAAATTGCAAAATACTGCATGCTGCTAACTTCAGATTAATATTTTTAATTAACATAAATAAGTTTTCTTTTTCTCTTTATATGCTGTGAAATTAAAGTACTATATACCATTGCAACTTAACTTTATCAAACTCTCTCAATTCTCTATATCAGCTTTTACCATTCTTACCATGTTTCTTGCATGCAAAAATGTGAGTGTTAATTTTGCTCCCACTTTGGATGTGCTAGTTTATACTTCCATGTAATTCCCGTTTGTCATTCATATTTGCTCCCACAATCAGTATTACCACACTTACTGAAAGAAACCTAAAGAAAAGCATTTCTCTCTCTTTGCCCTCAGATTATCCTCACTTCCATCCATATAGAACTGCTTCTTTCTTACACACATGCATAGTGCTGTCATTTCACATTCTCAAGATGTAAATCAACTCAGCATATCCCCATTTCTGTTTCAGTCTAATGCAACTTTACTCTCCTCATTCCTGATCTATTGCTGCTTTGGGGATTTCTGAGGTTATGGGGTGTGTGTTTATTATTACTTGCACTCATTACTTGTTCTCCAGCTTCCCCCAAATATCTCCTCTGAAAAGTTTGTTCCCCTTAATTGTGTCTAGAGTGCTTCTGTAAAAGTTTATTCTAGTTTTTGCTCCAATATAAGATACCCAGATAATGTTTTTTACTTTTTAATTAAAGAAATTCCAACACTGTCTCATAGCATGTTCCAGAGCCCTTTCGTTTCACCACTAATCTTACTGCAAAGTATCTAAATCCCACAAATTTTCCCTCTTCAAAGTAATGTAAAAAACCCAAAACAATACAGAAAAAATAACAAAACCCCATCCATCCCCTCGCCTTCCATCTTCAAACACAAAACCCCTAGTTACAAATCTATTTTGTATATTCTTATATTTCAAAAAAACTAATTTCAATATCTCTTCACCCAACATTACTTCAGCTAATGCTGCACTATGAAGTTCAGTCTTTTTTAAGGGCCCTACCACTTAAAAAAATTAAGTAGAAATATAACTTCCATGCATAAAAGCTGGCTTAGTGCTCCACTTTGAATAACAGCAAGTACGTATTGGAGGAAGTGAGCCTTAGTGGTAATATGGCAGGTTGGCAATATTACCATAGTGGGTAATATGACATGGAAACAGGAATGTTCCATCTTTTATTCCTGCTTTGTTTCCCATTTCAAGAAAAATCCTGAATGAGTGGCAGGGCCTCTATTCCACTCAATTTGTAATATATTAGCTGTTAGCCTTCAAAGCAAGGTTTGTGAAAAGCTTTGAAAACGGGAGTGTTTTATAGGAAATGCTCACTACTACTACTTTTATCACTTTCCCTATTTTTATGTTTCTTTCTGCACTAATGGCAGATTTGAGGGGAGGGGAAAGGAGACAGAAGAGAAAAAAAGGCTGTCAGGTTTGCAAAATGCAGCAAACAACTTCAAGATAAAGTGCACTTCATTTAATTGACAGGGACAGAGCATTTCAAGATAGTCACTTTCATGTCCTAAAACTTCAGAGGTTCAACGCTTTATGCACTGAATTTTACACACAAGAGCTCAATTCCAGGTATTGACCACACAGGAAAAAAAAAGATTAATGCCCATAAAGAGCACCACATACCCAAGT
Organism: Piaya cayana; assembly: GCA_013389865.1. NCBI lineage: Eukaryota > Metazoa > Chordata > Aves > Cuculiformes > Coccyzidae > Piaya > Piaya cayana. The sequence continues at coordinate 263,103 of WAAB01014570.1, read as the reverse complement.
AAATATATTTCCCGTTTTCATCCTTTTCTGCAAGAGGACTTCCTTCTTTCTCAAGTTCTTTCCTATATCGCTTGATATTCTTTACCATCAAATCTTTTCTGGTCAGTTCATAGTGGTTTGGGAAATGATTGACAATTTGGTCATCAGAGAGACGGTAACCGGTTTCCACACTGAAAACATTTCTGATTGTTTGTACGCTCATCCTGAAAGCAAAGACAGACACCAATTACTTCTGCCAAGAAAAACAACTCAGGAGGACAAAGTTTGGTTTCGTTTGGTACATTTGGTTTATCTTTCCTTTCTCTTTTACCTTTATTGCATAATATTTTGCTGCACTGACAACCCAAAATATCCCAAACCTCTATTAGCAAAATCAATGAAATCCTATCAGAGGTTTTATTGATCCCTCCACTAAAAATGAAATTGGGGCAGACAATGAGGAAAGGAAGATGATAACTTGGCCTTACTGAACTCTGGCTTGTTGATAGTCAGGTCAACCCCCAGCTGAGCCTAAAAATTAATGACAAGAATGCAAATACTACAGAAGCATTTTTCACTCTCAGCTTTCCTCTGGGGGGGGGGGGAAGAGCCACAAACCAATCTCCTACTGCCTACCTTTGACTTGTAAAGAACTTCAGGCATATGAATTGAAAATAGTGATTCAGAGATCTTGCTAGAAACACTCCTATGCCCCAGGTCACAGGGCTGCTGGGACAAATCTGTTACTGACTGATTTTCACAAAAGACCAGGGCCATACATATGGCAAACCAAAGACAAAACAAGCAGTCATGCAACAGTTTTCATGAGTGCCATGTTCCTCTGGTGCTCCCCCAAGGCGCATTCCAAAACCATGAGCAGATTACCAGATTCCTACCTACTGAAACAAGTGGTTCATAAAGGGTACATCTGGCAGCAGAAACCACCATTCTATTGTATTTGAAAGGAACAATATAAATTGCTTGGTTTACTTAAAGAGTATTGTTTTGTGCCAATTAATAGATTACTGCATTCTAGGACAGCATTTCATGCTCTTATATTGGACAAAGGCCAAATAAGAAGCTAGATTATTCACTCTTTTTACCACTATCTTGACTATAATTTCACATTCATTTTGGTATTGAAATGGTGAATAATTAGTCTGTCTTTAAATAATTATTGTGAAGGAGGAAACTACAGCTCTCCAGGCCTTTGTAATAGGAGGTTGGACTCTGTTAACACGGCAAGCCTCACTTACATTAATAAAAGAATATTTTATCACCTATTAGAACTGTGTAATCTTGGATTATTTTGCTTATGTTATGTTGCCAGAAAATTTTGGGGAAATACATTCAAAGATTCCCCTTAGGCCATAAATCCCCTCCAACAGCAACGAAAAAGTTTTCCTTACTGCATAAAAAAAACCTTGAATAAAATCAGGTATCACATTTCAAAACAAACAAACTACTAAGCACACAGCCTTTTTCCCTGTGCTTTTTACAATGGGCATTCCCAAAAGTGACTGATATCTTGCTAGGTCAGTGGCGTCCTACTCCCTGACAAAACATCTGGCAAACTGCAAAGACACACGAGATCAATAGCATTGGGAATGGATCCATGCAAATGGGACCCTCTGCCCTGAGGAACGCCATTGACTTTAGCAGGTTTGCACAGGTACAGGAGTCTACCAATGCAAATCTGAACAGAAGACCAGCAACAGCCTCAGAAATTACAGAAGCAAGGAAATTATGTTTCACTCTTGTATTTTTAAAAATGCATTTTGTTATCTTGCTAATGGCACTAACATATTAAAATACCTTGCAAGTGTTAAAATTGTTATTTTTCATCAACTTACCAATAAAAATTCCAGTCTTCATTTTCTGCCACCTGAATCCAGCCTCTTTTTTCAAAGTTGTTTATTAAAACGGATTTCTCTATGTCAGTTACCCACTTTACTTTTCCTGCCATTGTCCTCAAGCAGAATCAATCTGTTAGGAAAGAAAAGATTTAAAGATGTCAATTTGAAAACAGGGGAGGATACAAACCTGGGAAGTCCAAGGGGAAAAAAAGAGGCATCCAGTAAGCACTTTAACTTAAGTGACCTGAAAGTAATAAATTCATTTAAAACATCCTAGGTTCAGTCTTAAACCCTACATTTGTTAACTGGACAACAACAAACAATAACATTATTTACAAGGATCTTTAACGCTCCCCAGCCGATGCCACCTATTATGAACAGGCACACAACTCATGTTTCCCCTTAAATACACCAACAACAGAAATCACTATCATATACTTATGAGGTAATGTTTACAGAACAAAGTATAGAGCACAGATATGTTATGCTTTATTATTTTCAAGAGTTATATGCATATGTATGTTTTGAAGTTGGAGAGCTCATATGGATCATTTGCTTACTGCAGACAAAAAGAAAACAATTCCAAGAGAAACCCGTGCTCTATCAAGAATCACAGCTTGCTATACTGCAAGGAAAGGACACAAAGTAACATTACCAACTGTGTGTTGTCTTCTCTGTATTTCATGCAGCCATGACTTTGCCTTCTGCTTTACTTTTGGGGGTGGGATAAACCAATACTAAACCCTTGACAGCAGATTTTCCTCAACCCTAGGGGCTGTTAAAATAGCCCTTACAAGTTGCATTTCAATTCATGACACCTAGGTGTCACTTTCTACATGAGATCTCTCACTTGTCCACATAAGCCCTTTCTTGTGAGGCTCATACAATCAGACCCGCTGGAAAGGACCTTAGAAAGTCTCTTGTCCAGCCTCCTGCTCAACACAGGATTAGCTATGAGGTCAGATCAGTTAGCTCGGAGCTTTATCCAGTCACATTTTGAAAACCTCCAAACGTGCAGATTCTCTTGGCATCCTATCTCACTGCTTCACTGGCCTCATGACAAAAACAGTAAGAGGTGTCATTTTTTCTTTTCCCTGTATTTTTTCCATATACTCTGAACCTCTCCTCTGTCAGCTTTTATGCCCATTGTCCTTCATTTCCCTACCTTTTACCATACTAAAGGGCCTGGGTCAGTTTTCTTGATAACCTCTCACAGCTACAAACAGGTTGTTATTGGGTGACATCAGAGTCACCAGGTTGAAGAAACACAATTGTACTAGCTTCTACTTAACAGTCAAGTGCTTCAGCTCCCAACCATTTTGGTGACCCTCTGCTCAACTCACTCCAGTTTATTGATGTCTGTCTTGTTTAGTGGGGTGGAGGACAGGGGTGAGGCTGAGATACTGTGTTACAACTTTGTCCTTTTTTGTTTGAGAAAGACAGCAAAGTCTAGCAAGGTGGGAATACACAACAAATGCACTGAAAGAGGAGTTTGGACAAACACAGCACCCACCATTGCTACCTCTCTGAAGGACAGGCTGAAGCTTTCTGACAGCATTAACATAATACCAGTGAAGACCAGGCAAAGGCAGATGAATGGACACATATCCTTCATGCATAAGTAGTCCAGAGCCAAGAGCTGACATGGACAAAATACTACACTATATGCAACAAATTACATATTTACCCCATCTTTAAGTGGTGAAGCTCAGCTTCCAGCCTTCTAAGCCTGATAGATACACAACTATTAAGTAAGCTAACAAATATTCATGAGCAAATGATAATAACTGATAAAGCGAACGTCCGCTCTTATAAACAGTTTCAGTATTGCTGTTTAGTCTCTCTGTAGTTCATTCCACTGACTGCGGCCTGCCCAGTTGAATTTGCATAGTTACGCTTTACAGAAATCAACTGCAGAGAAGTGCTGATTCAGAAAACCTCTTCAAGCCAAAAGCAGACTCTGGCACACACCTCTTCCAAGGACAAAACCTGCCACGCAAGGGAATGTGAGAGAGCAGTTACACACACATACACAACACCACCTACTGCTCCCTCTACACATGCCATTGAAAAATTAATTAAAACTTCAAGCCATCTTTGCTAATGTAGTACAGTAATTAATGCAAGTAGGTAACAAATGTAGTTAATAAAATTCCTGCACCTAAGATATTGTACTGGTCTTCGTTTTCCAGGATTAGACATGGAGTTGTACAGCTTCTAGCAAGCATCACAACACCCCTCTCTCCCTGGAAGGCATAGCCCATTACACAGTGCTCCCACTTTTTCCTTCCTAGGCTTATTTAAACTGCTAAACTCCAAAAGGCAGAAATGTTTATGATTAGACTTTATTGTAAAGAGTTTTAGACACAATTGTTTTTATTAATATTTGTAAAACAAGTTGAAACCAATCAGATTCAAAAAGAGTACATGCAGGCTCAGGGTCTTTTTGCATGTGCTTACCCAACATCTTGTTCTACAAGGTCATGACCTTTCTCTGGACTTTCCAGGTACTACCAAAACAACAATAAATGAAACAAAGGGATTCATTTATTTTTACTGAAGTATTTATGATTCACAATTGGTGACTCACTAGCACCACGCACCACCTTGTGGTTTTAAAAGTTCAGGGATTAGCCAGATTGGAACATAATCGTCCCTTCAAAAGTAAACATGTTAAATGCTATGATAGCATTAACCAAACACAACACAAAATTCTCAGAAGGCCTTAAAATGTGTCCTACACATCTCCAAGCCACTCCATTAGGTTTACCAATCCAACACCAACACTATGACTGTTTCTGTCACCCAACTCCCTCTTCTTGCTCCCTTCTTCCCAAGTGTGCTTCATTCCAGCATCCTTAGTATATAAGCTAAAACTGCCCTCAGGGCTTGTTATTCCAGAAATATGGCACCAGACACGTAGCTGCCTGCAACTCTTGTCTTTATAAAAGCACATAGCTCCTGCCCAGCATAGATTAAGAGACCCAGTGCACTGCCACAAGCAGGACTACCTTGCCAATGTTTCTAATGCTGCAACTTCATCTCTGCCCTGTGATGCAACAGCTGTCACAGCATCCTTTCTAAAGGATTCTGTATGAGATTTCAACATATGTTACACATCCTACTGCATGTATCGATCCAGTGAGTGGATTTTGTGGTAGCAAGTGTGACTGTTCCAAGATTTGTTAAGCTGTCTTACTCCCAGAGACTGTGCTGTTTGACTGCTGAAGCCATGAACAATCCAACAAAAGACTTGCCAATGGGACGTTGAGTTAAAACTAAACCAACATTAAAAACTGAAAATAATTGCTACTACAAATAAGAAGAAAACTTACAAGAATGTCATTCTCCTATTTTGGGATCCTTAGGCTTTGTAGATTCATCCTACTACACTAAGACTGAAAGGACAGCAACACAAGAGCAGACTGAAAAGTAGCCGTTGATTTATGTGGACAGTTTGATCATTTCAGATGATGTTTAACTGGCCTGTAAGTAAAATCTCCTGATTCTGTGTAATTTGATTACTGAAATCCACAAAGAGTCACAAAAACCAACTTACATTAAGTTGTACTAAAACATGTCTTATTTTCAATAATATAATTGTGTACAGGAATCTTCTAATCTGTAATCAGGTATTTTAGATAAACTGATGAGGTTGCATGAGATAACCACCCATTCAAACTTGTGGGCTTCGGTAAATGTCAAAGAGCAGCTCTATAATGCAGCCCTAGCTTGCCTATAGTTGAATAACAGATACAGCAAGCCACATCCTTCTCAGAGCACCAGAGCTCCCACGAGTATATGACAGCAGTAGGCCTGACTTCCCTAAAACACCGCCTTCAGTGGTCCCAGCAATAGCAAGTAAACATAATGAAGCCTGGCAGCAGCCTAGCCCAAGGTAACGGCCTCTTGCACTGGCACAAATTCACGAGGTAACACCCAAAAGCATCCCTATTGTCATTCTTCCTAGGTATTAATGCTACTAAGGAAGCTACGCATGCTGATCGCAGACCAAATTTTCACACTGCAAAGTGCAAAAAAGAGGTGCTGATATCCACACATAAATGAGGATTCCTGACTGCACAGCAGAGATTTCTCAGAAGAGCAGTGCTGGCATTCAGTGATTTAAGTGAAAAGGTGGTAGGTTTTCAGCTGTATTTGATCTTTAGGATTAGACATTAGGAAGAATTTCTTCAGCATGAGAGTCATGAGACACTGAAACAGATTGCCAAGGGAAGTTGTGGCTGCCTCATCCCTGGAGGTGTTTAAGGCCAGGTTGTGTGGGGACTTGGGTAACCTGATCTAGTGGGATGTCCCTGCCCACGGCAGGGGAGTTAGAACTAGATGGTCTTTAAGATCCCTTCCAACCCTAACTGTTCTATGATTCTATGTCTTATCAAGCTCTAATTGCTTCCAACGGTGACTAAACAGACGCGTTCCTGAGTCGTGGGAAATGAGGAGAGTGTGTGTGTGTCTGTGTGGCTCTACGTGTCCGTCTGGGTGGGTGTCCCAGACACACCCCCACTGCCCACACTCACCTCCGGCCCCTCAGGCCCCGCCGGCCTCTCCCATCGCCGCGGTTCCCCCGCCCCTTCCGGCCGCCGCTCCCTGGCAACCGGCACGCGCGCGGAGGCAGGGGCGGGACTTCCGGGACTGGGAGAGGACGCTCAGCCGCCGGCACACGCAGCGGCCCGGCGCTGCGGCCGCCATCTTGACCCAGCGGGAGGAGGAAGCGGGTGTCCAGACGCCAGGCCCAGCCGCGTCCGCCCTTTGCTGCTGGCGCCCAAGGCGGCTGCAGATAAAACTCTGTTAGACCCGTTTGGGGTTTCAGAAAGCGGCACCTTCTGTCAGGGCTGAGCAAGACAGGGAGCGATTTCCATCCACCGTGTGCAGCGAGACCAGAGCTGGGTCAGAACGGATTTCCTGCTTACACGCACATGGATAAATTCCCCCAGAAATCTTGTGTATTCTCTTACTTTCCAAGGTCTAATTTTAATGTTATTATGAACTTCACAAAAGTCAAAACTCTTGCTGAACTGGAGCTGGCTCCAGCTCTGCCTGACCTTGCCTTTGAGAGAAGAAGAAAACTAAGCAGAGGTGATCACAGACGCAGACACGTCTGTTCAGCACAGACCACACTGAACACAGGATGTTACCACCTCCAGACAATGAACAATGACTGGGAAAACACCATTTGAAAAAAACATGCTGTCAGAGGGACATTCTCTCTTGAGTTTCAAAGAACACAATTGCTTAGAGGATACTTTATTTTAGTGTAAAACAAAATATTCTACTTATTGTAATAGTAACTACTTCTTGTATCACCACCACCCCTAAGCCTGTCTGGAAGGGACCCTGTAAGCTGCCCAGCCCTCTTGCCATCACCCAAGGTGCCTGGGGCTGTTCTGATCTTAAGCCAACCATCAAGAAAAAAAAATAGCACTGACAAACACCTGATCATGGGAGGTTTGCGGAAGGTCACCACTTGACAAAACACACCTAGATGTTCCCAGAATACCTAAAAAAAGCCCAGGTCACTCATGCGAAAGCTCAAGGCCCTGTCTGAGCAGTTCAGGAGCTGAGAGGTTCATAACCACAAGGCTGTGGGAATAACTTATCCTGTGTCATCGCTGTTCTGAGAAAGTGTGCGAATTTTCCCCAGAATGATCCAACAACTGTAATTCACAATGAAAATTTGGTGAGAGAAATAGTATGCAAAATGTTACTGCGTTAGTGCCTGTGTAGACAAGCCTGAATTACACATACAAAACTCCTTTCAAAAAGAGAGATTATGTGAAAGGCACATGATATATAGTAAGGTTATTTGACATTTTGTGATAGGCTCAATACGGAACAGTCATAGAATCGCAGAATGTTTTGGGTTGGAAGGGACATTAAAGCCCACCCAGTTCCAACTCCCTGCCATGGGCAAGGACACCTCCCACCAGACCAGGCTGCTCCAAGCCGCAGTCCATCTTGGCATTGAATGCCTCCAAGTATGGGGCATCCACAAGTTCCTGGGGCAACTTGTGCCAGTGCCTCACCACCCTCATCATGGAGAATTTCTTCCTAATGTCTACTCTAAATCTTACCCCCTCCAATTTAAAGCCATTATAAGCTATTATGTAATGAACTCCAGACAGCTGAAGAGCCTTAAGAAAAAAAAAAGGTAAAATAAATGCTTCATTCTGTAAGATAAATTACTTAGATCCATCAAGACAGGAGCACAAATAAGTGGTTTGCAGTGTGTTGGTGTACAGAAAGTCACTCTGATACGAGCCTATATTCCCTAGGCGCCTTAATTCCCCAAATGATGTGAATATAATAAACATACTCTATGATTTACCACATTGTCCCATGGTAACAAGCTCAGTTTCAAGGAAACAGTTGCATTTAATTATTACAAATAATACAAAGAAATTTTACAAAAAAACAGTAATACAAAACCCCAGTTACAATTAATAATTAACATACCTGGAGCTATTAAATAGTCTCTCGTTTAACTACCAAAGCAGCCACAAAACACAGCGTTTCTACCTTCAGTCACATGCCGCAGACATCTTCAAGCACTGCAATACCTCTGGCAGCAGAAGAGAGCATGGAACAGCCTCTACACCCTTCTTCTGACCAAGAAGGTACATCTGCTGTGACAGCTGGCAGCAAGAAAAGTGAACCTGAATCGTCTCCTTACTATCCATCCATTTTTATCGCTACATCCATCATACTTCAGGGGAAAGCTGACAAAGCAACACCTCTTAAATGTATTAAATAATGCAATAAGGACAGAAACAATTGTTTGGAGGTTTTTTTTTTATGTTGCAGCCCTTTAGCTTAGTTCAGCAGTCCTTAATCATGAGTTATAGTTCCTTGATATAGAAGATGTTGGTTTGCTGTCTCTTGGAAAATTACATCAACAGTATTACACCACAGCTAATAATAGATGCTCTAGGTTTTAATATTAATGCATCTCCACTTTGTAACTTTATTGCTCCAACAGGGGAAATTGTGGAGAACTTGAGAACAGCTCAGTAATGCTTACTTGTTACTGCATCAGGAAATGCTGTAGCAGCATCAGCGTGCCACAGAAATCACTCCTGTGATGACATTTGTGTATTTTATTTTAAGCTTGTGTCATTTGAGCTTGATTACCTGTATGTACTAAAGTAAGCTGGGTTTTGGGAGGGGAACTGTTGTCAATATGAAGCAAAGTAAATACAATAATTGAAATATCAGAACTGGTAAATAGGATAAAGTCGTGGTAAGAAGTGGTATTACTGAGGTTAATTTCCCTTTTATTATATTGTACTTTCAAGGCCATTTTCATCTGGTGCATTGCATGTGTAAATGTAAACACCACCCTCACAACAGGGTCCTTTGCCGGAGTTGGGAGATAAACAGTCATGTTCGTTTTGCAGATGAGTAAAGCTCATGTACGGAGCCTGGCAGACGAGAGAAAAATATCCATGCTATAAGGTGGATTATTACATGTAGCACAAAGAGAAGTGGTTTGCTAAGTGTACAAATACACAAGCAGTTCCCTACATTTAGAAACTTAGTCATGGAGGTCTGCAGGGATGCCAGCTCCAGGTGGAGTGCTGTGTCTATGCTACTGCTCTCCGTCTCCTGGTGTTTCCCTTCCCCCCACACAGATGAAATCATGCTGTAAATAGAGGGCAAAGTCCACCCTCTGCATGGCCTGATAAAGTCCCCTGTTTGACATGACAATAAAGTGTGGAGCAACAGGGGGTTTTAGTTCTTTAAGGCTCTTCTGCATTGAACACAGCTCTCCAGGGATGGGTGATACCACTGCATCCCTCACCCCACTGCTATCAACATCACAAAAGAAAAACACAGCAAATCCCACGGCCTCAATAAACCCTTTTGGCAGAGGTCAGCAGGGTTTCCGTAGAGGTCTCTCCCTTTAACCCCTCAGTAACTTCACGCTGGCTGTACTGCCAAGGCTTCTCCTGCTTTCTGACTGGAACCCTTCTTCCCAGATACCCTTGGGACATTTGGGGACACAGGCATATCTCCATTGCTTCTGCTGAGCTGAATGAACTAAGAGGAAAACCTCCCTGTTCAAAAGCTGACAATTCCACAATATCTAACTTTTTAAAGACCATCTTTACATGACAAAATATATATTGAAGCCAGAGGGGATTGCTGAGGAGCACTAATCGATGCCACCAAAACAAAACCCATAAGGAAACCCACAGCCAGGATGGGCTGGAAAGAAACCCTTGGGCCTGCATACAGAGGAGTGAAGCCATTTGAAGCAGGCATCCTTTGTCAAAAAGGGACTGCGGGGCCTAGTCACGCATCGGCATCTCCTCCTATGTGAGTTTAGAGTTTACACAGTGGTGGCTGGAGTCCTGTCACATTGTGTGGAAGGGGCTATCCCACCGTGGTGGCTTCATCCCACCCCACTGTGGTGCCTGTATCCTATCCCACTGCAGTGGGCTCATCCCATCCCACCGTGGTGGCTGCAGCCCATCCCACTGTTTTGCCTGCATCCCATTGCACTGTGGTGCCTCTATCCTGCTGAGGGGGCTGGAGAAGAGGCCTTATGAGGAACGGCTAAGAGAACTGGGGTTGTTTAGCCTGGAGGAGACTGAGGGGAGACGTCATTGCTCTCTATAACTACCTGAAAGGAGGTTGTGGAGAGGAGGGAGCTGGCCTCTTCTGCCAAGTGACAGGGGACAGGACGAGAGGGAATGCCCTCAAGCTCCGCCAGGGGAGATTTAGGCTAGACATTAGGAGGAAGTTTTTCACACAAAGGGTCATTGGGCATTGGAACAGGCTACCCAGGAAGATGGTTGACTCACCTTCCCTGGAGGTGTTTAAGGCACGGGTAGACGAGGTCCTGAGGGACATGGTTTAGTGTTTGATAGGAATGGTTGGACTCGATGATCTGGTGGGTCTCTTCCAACCCGGTGATTCTATGATTCTGTCCCACCAGGGTGGGTTCATCCCATCCCACCGTGGTGAGTTCATCCCACCCCATCGTGGTGGCTGCATCCCGTCGCACTGTGGTGGGTTCATCCCGTCCCACCCTGGTGGCTACAGCCCCTTGGAGGGCGCCATCCCGCCCCCGCTGGCGCCCCCCGAGGCGCCTCTCCTCGCGCTGCGGTGCCGTGCGGGGCAGTCCCTGCGGGCGGCGCGGCCGGGCGGGGCGGGGCGGCAGGCGGACAATAGGGGCAGCTGCGAGCGAGCCGCGGTGAGTGCCTGGCGCGGCGGGGGCGCGGGGACCCCCCCCTCCCTTCTCTCCCCGTGCGCCCTCGGGGCGGCTGCCGGCGCGGGGCGCTTGGCCGAGGTGAGCGGCGGCTCCTGGCGGGCGGGGACCGGGCACGGGCGGGCGGCGGCGCCGGGACCCGCCGGGGCACCTGCACGCCCGCCCCGAGTGGGGGCATCCCGGCTCCCGGGGGGGGAATATCCCGGCCCCGGGGAGGATATCCCGCCCCCGAGGGGGGTTACGCCGGTCCCGAAGGGGGATATCCTGGTCCAGAGAGGGAGGCATCCCAGCCCCGGGGGGGGGGAATATCCCGGCCCCGAGGGGGGTTATGCCGGTCCGGAGAGGGAGGCATCCCAGCCCCGAGGGGGTATATCCCGGCTCCGAGAGGGGATATCCCGGTCGTGAAGTGGATTATCCCGGTCCATTTCCGCAGGCTGCCCGCTCCCATGCGCCTCCACCGAGATACCCCGGTCCCGAGGGGGAAATCCCGGCCGGGGTGAGGGTATTCCGGTTCCGAGGTGGTTCTCCCAGCCCGAGGAGGGCTCTCCCGGCAGGTTTCCGCAGGCTGCCCGCTCCCGTGCACCTCGGGTCTGGCGCCGCAGCATCCCTGGGCTCGGGACGGGGGGTCGCTGCGGTTCATGAGCCTCCGCGGGAGGCGCGGAGCCCGTCCCAGAGGCTCATCAGCCCGCGAGAGGGACGCGGGTGCCCTCCCGAGTGATGCTGCCCGTGCGCTGTGCGCCCCGCTGCTGTCTTCTAAGCAAATGAAGGGCAGGGTACGTGTGCTTTCACTCTTTGCAAAGCAGGAAATAAGCCCTCAAAATAAGTCAGAGAGGTACAGCTCAATGTGCCGCTGATAAACATCTTCAAACGTTCCTGAAGGACTCCTTTCCCATAGCCGTACGCATTCGTAACGATGCTCCTGATATCAGGCGTGATGTGCGACAGCAGAGAGGGATAAATAAATCCTCAGGGCCATAAAATACTCAGTAGCGTTTAGGTAATTTCAGGAGAAGCGATCGAGGAGCGCGGTGAGTTCTGTGATTAAGCAGGTTTCTAGGTGCGTAAATTGCAAAGTGAGGATTGACCTGAGTCAGCTTTGCTAGGCTGCAGCCGAAAGACGTATGTATAGCAGGAAGATAGAATGCTCTCTGTTACCATTTTTTTTGTCATAGATACATGGGCGAAGTTATTTGGAGTTACTGTATTGCTGGTACGTGATTTTTTTTTCCCGCATTTAATGTTGAGTGGAGGTTGGGACTGTGCATAATGAAAAAGAAAGATCAGTGTTTGTTCAAGTTACTTGGTTTCTTCTGATGTCAAAACTTCACCACTGTAGAGGCTCTTGTCTCTCTGAAAGTAGAAATTGAAGAGAATTCCCTGCTTTACCTGGTCAGTGGGTGCCTGTGGTAGCTCTTTTTAAGGATTTTTGTATCTATAGGCCAGTAATTTAAAGGCTTCTTAGAGATGACTAAGAAAGTATGAAATGGGCTCAGATTCTTCAGGTTAACAGCCTGCTAGCCAAAGCAAGAGCTGGTGGGGATGGGATGCTAACTGTGAGCTTGATCCTGTAGTTCCCAAAGGGAGTAGTAAAAATTATCCTAACGTAGTACGGATCTGAAATGAAACTAGGAAGCCAAATACTGAAATAAAAATTTAATTGTGTAATGGCTACAAATACGCAAACCCAAAACCAGTGAAGAACACGTTGCATTTGAAGAAATACAGTGCTTTATTGGGGCAAAATGACTTCTGTACATAAAATCTTCGTTTGCTCTTTGGGGTTGGTTTTGTACATTGGGTCCTATTGCTGTTTATACTGTCTGCAAGATGTGTGGAATACACCTGACCACTGGTAACCTGGTAATTTTATTATGTGAAAACACCACTAAAATATTGCAGTTTAACTAGATTTTAAGTCATAGTCTTGTAACATTGCTATCAATGTTTTTTACTGTTTTACCAATACAGGAACCCAAAGTAATACTGAGACTAGAGTGGCATTTTAATTCTTTATACTGACGTGCAGAACAAGAAAGACAACATAAATAGTGAGATAAATTGGAGTTTTTAGACTTAGAGTTACATCGTACCTGCAAATCAACAATTTCCCAATCAGGCATCAGTAAGCTGGATCTCAGAGGCACCTGTAGGAGACCTCAAAAGATCACAGAAGTTGCTGATTTTTCTGATCGCAAGTCCAACACAGTCTCTCGTCTGAATGGGATGGGATGGAGGTGCAAGGTGGCAAGACATGACAGGGTGTGTGCTGTGCTGCGTAGCTCTAAGAGGGACCAGGAGAGGGAAAACAGCAGCTATCCCCAAAGGTGATAGCCCATACCTATCTCCAAAGGTGTCAGCTTTTTAAGAATATAAGTGATCATGTTTAAATTAACAATATTATTTGGTCCACTGAACCTAAGCGTCTGCCTAAGTATTTTTATAGATTATGGTGATGAGCATCCTTTAATTCTTAAGTCAGTATCAAGGCATCAGTTCCATAATCAGCTTGCTGAGGATGCCAGCAGGCTCATTGAAGGTATCTTATTCTTCAGGTGGATGGGGTGGTAGAACTAAGGCTTCTTAAGTACATCAGATTTGGGTTTTTTTCAGTGTGACTGAACTGATGTTAATGTTACACTAAAGTATTCCACTTTTATTTATTTAACTGTATTAGTAATTATGAAAACTGCATGAGCTTTTCTGACGACCAGTAACAATTTTTATTTGCATCACTTGAATTGTGAGCATTGTCATACTTGCCTCCTGCAACTTGGCCATGCAATTCAAGTAACAATTTTAAACAAATTCTTATTTATTATGAAAAAATCTTGACCTTTTGTCGAGACAGAGAAGTGCAAAGGGCAGATGTTTTGAAAAGGAAATGTAAATGCTAGAGCAGAAGCTTTCTGACTTAATCTAAACCTTAACTCTTTGTGAACTTGCAGGACAAAGGTGACATCACTGAGATATGTGGTGCTGTCACAGAACAAAAATCTGTGGCAGAAAATGTTGAGTTTTTAAAAAGTAAATGGTTTGTTGCAGTTGGTTATCAGTCTGTTTTCCTCTTGAGTGTTTTTAGTTTTTCCCATAAAAATTATTGAGAATTTCATGTTTTCCTTTTAATAAGAGCAGAACCCCAATGTTTCTCTGAGTATTTAGAAGCCATTGGAATAGGTTAGTGAGCACTGAAGGAATCGATGGCCTCTACAAGGAAAATTATACTTTGTAAGGTTATCAAATTGTGGGTTTTTAATGCAGAGATAACTGTACTGTCTGCTATCTAAGGTGGAAATCTCTTGTTTTCTAGAGTCATATATTCAATGCCACACTATAGACCCGGGCTTTCTGTGTGCACTAACAGACAACATGCAAATGCTGATGATGCATAAAAATCTTGAGAGGTTCTTGATGTCTTGATTCAGAATTTCAGTCAGGGCCCCTTAAACATTTTCAGGAGAGATGGAAATAGAAAGTACCTGTGCAAGCTCCTTACTTCAAAAGGTTTCTTCCATTTAGAGTCTGCTGTATGCATTTCTTTCACTACTGAAGTCAGAGGGTTTGCTTAAGGGATACATTTTTTATTTTAAAATATAATCAAGCACTTCAATTCCTATCCTGTTTTGAGATAAGAGAGCCTATATTAAATTCCCAGTGAAGGTGTGTTCTAATACTGACTTGCTGAGCATAAAGACATAAATGAAATAGAATGTAAGTAGAGCATGTATTTTTTAGATTTCCAGAAGTGTACCTTTAATAGATGTTTGAGGCAATATTGAGAATTGTTTATGCATAAACAGTCTCCAAGGTCATTGATGTTAAGCCGGCTGGGAGCACAGTGTGAAACAAAGAATTAATTTATCTTTGCTCCTTGACCTGATACCAATCTAAGAGTTAACCCAGCAACCTGGGTGAACTATTCAATATAACCTCTCATCTTTTCAAGAGAAACTGAGGTTGCTGATGCTAACTTGTGATGTTTTGCCATGAGCTGTGGTGGTTCAGGAACTAAGTCTGTGGAAGCCCAGGTGTCTCTACAAGGGAAGGGGCAGAGATATCCTGTAGTGATGGCTGTGGTTCCTGCTGCCTGTGTGCTGTCCGTGGCTTAAGGATTCTGACTTGCAAGGGAGGAGGGTCAACAGCTGAGGGCAACCACTGCTAACCTGACAGAGGTCATAGAAGAGCCTAGGACTTAATAAAATAAATTAAAAATCTGCCTGGGATTTTACAGAGTATATTCTTACCCGCTACAGCAGCCTGAGTGTCCAATATCACCATTTCTTTGTAACCTTAACTGGTTCTTAATCTTCAGTCATTTTATCAAAGACTTGTCCTTGTGAAATGGCATAGAGATTTATATTTGCAGCAGCGAGGATGATGTCATGTTTTGAAAGAGTTGGCTGTAGATTGGAGGTATACATGCAAACAACCAAGCCTCTATTTGTTTTTCATTTAAATTTAGTTTGCATGGTCAGCTGGTAGAAGTTGAGGCAGTTTGAGATATGTTATGATACTTTGAGGGTAAAGGACAAGGGTCCTGCCTGACAGTCCATGTTTATGTAGGTGCGTGCTGGGAATTTTGAGCCCAAGCATTGGAATTAGATTATTGGTAATAATTTTCTGCTTTCACCAGCAGCTTTACAAGATGCTAAATGACATATTTGAATCATTAATAGCCTTACTGTGTCATATCTACACAGAGTACTTAAGATTGTATGCATAAGACATAAAGTGCACATAAAGCATAGTGTAGATAAGTCATAAAATACATAAAGATAGTAGATAAACTGTAATTCATGCATTCAATGCATAATCCTGAAGTATTCTGCCTGTCTTCTTAAAAAATATTAACCACAGCAAATATACTCAAAGTGACTACAAGTATATTTCAAGACCTTTTATTTTCCCCACTCACCTGCCAACATACTTGGTTTAGCAACATGTTCCTTTTTCAAGATTTTCTGTTCCTTTTTGTTAGGTAAAAAAAGACACAAACAGAAAAAAATGATTATGCAAAGGAAAGACAGCATCAACACACTCTTTCTACCAAAGATGCTTTATTATTCAATCGTAATTGTGTTCATAAATAGCCATATTTTCCACCATATAATTAGGCATGTGGAGGGCTGGGTGGTTTTTTTTTTTTTTTTTTTTGGTTTTGGCTTCTTTTTAGTAACACATTCAATTTGAAATACATTATTTATTCTGCCAAAGGCATTTCACTATTGAAATGAAGCTTTTAGTTTNTGGAGGGCTGGGTGGTTTTTTTTTTTTCATTTGGGTCTAGGCCTCTATTCAGCAACACATTAAACTTGAAATACATTATTTATTCTGCCAAAGGCATTTCACTATTGAAATGAAGCTTTTAGTTTGCTTGGTCAAAGCTTTACAAAGGAGCATGGGCTTTTTGATCTGGTCACTAGTTTGGGAGCTGCCTCTGACACTGGCATGGGATCCTGCTGCTGCAGCCTCAGTGGTATTGTGAGGGCTTAGTTGTGGTCACAGCTCCCTGAATGACAAGCCATTACTCATGCACACGTACAAGCGCTTGGCTTCTGTAAACTGAAATCAGTTTGCCTTTTCTTTCTGTATAAATGAGAAGGGGGAAGAAAATGTGAGATGGGTGGTAGAAGATAAACACCTCCTTTGGAGAACCAGAAGGGCCTGGGGAGCGTGATACATGTTGTTCTTGCCCAGCTCTGCGTGGATCCAAAACTTGAGGAACAGAACAGGTCCATATTAATGCAACTTCTATGTGTGTGTCCATGTATGCCTTTATACCTAGTTTTAAAAATGATGACAGAAATTAGTAAATGGCCTCAAATCATTTCTTCCATGCCAAGAAGGCATCTGTTAAGCTTTGCTCTGAAAATAAATTATCTTGTACACCTTCAAAACAGAAACCCTACTAGACTGACTTTGCCTCAACACTGTCCATCCCATAAAATACATTATAAATCCCCTCTTTGTTGGATTGGCCTTACGCTGAGACAAATTGGTGGGCAAAGCCAGCATACCAAGCTGCAGCTGAATTGTGGAGAGCATGACCCAACAGCTACAACAGTTTCTTTTTTAGCCTGTGGGAGGAAGGTATTATCATAACAGGTGTGAGGTAGCATATGTTGTGCTTTGGGCTTTTGTCCTGGCATTGTATGGTTTGTTTACATGTCTGAGTTCTGTAGTGCATCAACTTATTATAGGTCTTTTTCAGATCACAGCTTTCATCTCTCACAGATATAGACATTCCTATTGTGTGGCCCCCTGAATATGAAACTAACATCTAATCTAGAAATGAAAAAAAAAAAACCCAACAAGAAAAAACAAGAGAGAAAAAGAAAATACCTTTTTTTAGATTTCTTTTTTTTTCACAATGCACAATTGTAAAGGCTAAGAATAGTTGTATACATGTATACGTGTGCAATAGACAGCTGACTTTTTATTCTGTTTTTGAATACATTTTATGCCCTATAGTACTTGTTTTTCTAGAAACCTTTATCAACTTTATAAGCTGTGAAGAAGCAAGATTAATGCATTTCTATTGTTTGGATCTCCCTGTGGTACCTACAGGTCACAGGAAAACATCATTACATGTTTGCTTTGTATGTGTGAGCTTAATCTCAAAAAGTCCAGCTTGAGCTCTTTCTCTACGCAGTCCACTGAGTCTAACTGCATCCAAAGGTCTGACACTTTGGATGTCCAAGTGAGCATTTCAGCATCCTTGGGATTCTCCAGACCTTGCTCAGCCATTCCTAGTTTCGTACTTGTGGATCTTCAGGACCCCTGGAGCTCCTGGCTGAGCTGTGGTGGGGCTCTCAAACCAGGATCTAGGTCATCCAGTCTGTATGCAATAGTGTATATGTTGCACTGGACTTTGCACAAAAAAATGGACAGGGCTGCACATGTGGGAATGGGACCAGCTGTTGACTGAGTAACCCACTGGTCTAGGTGTTCCCCTGGGAAATAAAGTGTTGGTTCAAGTCCCTACTCCATTGAGTACAGATTTATTTTAAGTGACACAGCTTCACTGTGGAGTGTGTATCAGGAGCCTGGCACCTGATCCAGAACTACAAAGTCCTTGGGGTGACTGTGCATCTGGAAGTTAGCTATGGTGCTGGAAAACTCAAAATCCCTCTATGGACATTATCCTTTTTCTCATTATTTTTGACTGGGGAGAGAGACATAGAAAAATGCATACAGAAAGATTTTGTAACAGGACAGGACATCTTTTGAAGCAACTACAGCACCTCTCAGGAACAGAGTTAGGTCGCACAATTCCCTCATGGTGGTCACAATAACATTCAGAAGGCCTGACCACATCTTTTTTCACCATTAAACTACACAGCTCTTCAGAAAGTATGGATATATTTAAATCTTAGATTATAAACATCTATACAAGTAAAGCAGAGATATTACAAACAGAAGGAAAAAACAAAAGTAAAACTACAAACTATAGGGCGTGTGACCAGCAGAAACTGGTCCATAGCATGCTTTTCCCCACCCTAAATATTGGTTAGAGGAGCCTTCAATTCTGAAGAACCAAGTGTATTTTCATTTATTTAGTATCACATTTCTGTATGTTTGCTTATGCAATAATGGATACAAATGAATTATTAATACTTTTGTTTGTAGAAAATGTAAATATCATCTAAACATTGAAAGAAAATCAAGGTTCCCTCGGGGCACAAAGGCCCCGACCTCATTCTGAGTGTGAAACTTGGAGAATAAAGGACTGCAGAAGTGTGGCAAAGCAAATCCCCACCAGACGGCATCATGACAGATACCTTGTGCTTGATTTAGCTCTGAACCTGAGAATATTTTACGTGAGTTTTGTTCATTTAACCCACAGAGAACATGCTCAAAGAAAAGAAAGAATCCAGCTGGGGGCCAATCCCTGTCGTTCCTGTCCAAGATTGGTAAAGGGACTGAGTTTTATAATGGAGCTGGCAAGCAAAGAGATCATAAAAGGGCTGGCCAAAACCAAACCAGGATAAAACAGAGCATTGCAAATAAGAAAAAACAGAAGATTGCAAATAAGTTCATCGTCAGGAATCCTCAAGACAATGGGCAGAGCCCTTACTCCACAGCAAACGTCCATGAGACAGGAGTATTACCTGCCCAAGGGCGTGTGTGTACTCTGAAATAATCCCTGCCCATAGCTCTGATGTCATTTCTCTTGATAAGCCAAATAAAACAATAGTAACAACTACAAAAACATCAGCTCTCCTGCTGGTGAACTGAACCTTTTGAGAGCTCTCGGGGAAGTGTTATCCAAATACTGGCAATATTGGAGATGTGCCCCTTTTATGATTAAACCTGTTAAGTTTTGCATTTATTCTGCTGAGAAGATGACCACCTCTTAGGAGGTGCTCACAGGCTGGAGCCTAGATTCTGGTTGTGAATAACTCTCCCATAGTACGAACAGAGAGCTCCACTTCTTTTGGTAGTTCCAACTGTCAACTCTTCCATCTGGAACACTATTAAGCTGTTTAAATCCTTGTAGTAGTCTGTTTTCATGGTGAGCTACTTGTAATTAACACGTTGGTGGCTTCCAGCTGAAGAAGATGTGTAAGCTCAGACCTAAATTAAAGACTTGGGAAAACCTATTCCAGTTGTCTCTTTTAGGTATTGTTTGGAGTTACTTAATGT
This sequence comes from Piaya cayana, assembly GCA_013389865.1. Taxonomy (NCBI): domain Eukaryota; kingdom Metazoa; phylum Chordata; class Aves; order Cuculiformes; family Coccyzidae; genus Piaya; species Piaya cayana. The sequence goes on along the minus strand of WAAB01014570.1, from coordinate 243,393 downwards.
CAGGCAGATTGTTACAAATTGTGCAGGAAAGCATCTTGTGCTAAGTGAGACTACTGAGAAACTATACTTATCTACACTAGCTATATTTATCTATATTTTCCAATTTCTAGGCTTTTTTGAGACAATATGAAGCAGCAGCCACCCAAGTGCTGCATGTTTGAGTGGCTGTACATCTATTAGGTCACTGAAACTTTCCTTTGAGTACGCTCAAAATAGTTACCTTTGAGACATTCATGTTCTGACTGGACGATTAAAAAGAGCACTTTAAAAAATTTCCATCTAAACTGAAAAGACCTTGCACTACAAGAAGTCACAGGGTTGTCTTTCATGATTCATTGTAGAATAAGATGTCTTGGATGAGGAGAATCCCTGGGCATTTCGTCCTCTCCAGCTACCCCAATGGAGCACCAGAAGAGGAAACCTACAGTAACCTCCAAACAATTCCAGACACCACAGAGCAAATGGAGTTTAATATCAGGTATCATGCTGCATTAATGCTCCTTCTATCCTCCCTGTCTTCCCCCTGCCCCCAACTACAAAGCTCTAGACTTCCCAGAGGTTACTTTGCTAAGCCAAATAATCATAGTGGATACCGTTGGAAATGGAATAGATAACCTGTGATGCTTACAATTGACCATGTAAGATTATGCTGCATTAAATGTCTGCAAGTTTTTATCCCACAGAGGGACACAGACATGGCTCTTCATTAGACACCCACCTGTTATAGCAAGCAGCTGAGGAAGCCATTTTTACATAATTCTCTAGGCGCCTCTCAAAACAAACTGATAGTGCTGCTTTGGGTTTTTCTTAATCCCATACATACATTTTCCCCAGTTCAAGAGCCAGGGACTGCCTTTCTCCCATCTGAAAATTCCTTTCTGTGTTTTCTCTTTTGTTGTTGGACTGACCAAACTAAGCCCAAGTTTTTTTAAGCAGATCTTTAGAATTAAGCTCTTTAGCCCACTTTCTATTCAACAGATCTCAGCAGAAGTACAAGTTAAAATGAAAACATACAGTCATATTATTTTTCAACCTAACAGAAAAAGGATTGTGTGTCTATGAGAAACTAAATGTAATTGGAAATTTTCATCAGGGAAGCATAACCTGGTTTTGGCATCAATATGTGCCCCAGACTTTGTAGTTCAAGGTTCTGCCCAGCCCAGGACCTCCCTAAGAGCCTTTAGGCTTTGGTCAGTTCATACCCTGGTATCACCCATTAGCTGGAGACCTGCTCTGCATTGTGGAAATCACTGGAGTAAACCTGCTGGGTGATAGGTTTAAACCTGACAGTTATGTAAGATGAAATATTTTGAAATGTCTGATGTTTCAATATTTTGACTTGGGGAAAAGAATACCCAAAACCAGGCAACCCAAACCAGAATCCTGTTGCCTTGTATAAAGAGATTAGACACCTAAAAAAACAACATGTTTTTTCAAAAGTGCCAAATATGCAGCTTTTTATGAAAACATTGCAGCACTTTTGTGTCCATATAAATATGGGCATTAAGATGCCTAATGAATGAAACCATAAATAACAGGAAAAAAAAACTTAAACTTTCCACTTTTACAGGCCCAGCTTAGTCCAACTGTAAGGGGAATAACTGTGCCTGACACTTGCAGAGTGCTTTTTAGAGAACTACTGTTGCAGTTTTTTCCTCTAACGTGCACATCCCAAATGCCTGACAGCTCAGCCACCCAGGTTGGCCATCAGCTGGCCCTGATCGGGGATGAGTTTAACAGGATGTACCACAGGAAGCTGGAAGATACGCTGCTTCGCCTGGCACGTGGGTAAGTGGCCTTACTGGTACTGGCAGTCTTCTGGTCCTTTTAAAAGCCGTGTTAGATAGGTAAACAGTAATGTTTTCTTAGATAAACAATACCGTTTATGTACACAAAGTAAAAAATTTTATTGCTAGTATTGCTGCTTCATACAAGACTTAAAAAACCCCAAACAGATACTGCAGCTTGTTTTATAAGGAAGAGCTTTGTAATGGAAATTGTTTCCACAGACTGCAGCCATTTACAGTCAAAAGACTTAGGATTTTTGGTGTTTAAATTTCACAGTAGCACAGTAGCTTTCTGTTTTAGACGTGTTTAAGCACAATTGACTGATAAGAAGCCTGCAGCCTGTGTGATGTTTCAGGGATTAACATGTTACTGCCTGTTAAATAACCCCCAATGCACATACAAGAAAACATGGCCAGACTAGTCCTAATTGCCTTTTATCTGCTGTGAGTGACGGCGTTGTCCTGGGTAGTTAATTAACTGCAGATTACCTGACATGCAGAAGCGTCCAAACCTGAGATGCATAATCTGTGCTGAACTCCCAAGTATTCACGTGCAGTTCTACCTCTTCTCTCCTTGCTTCAGGGAGAGGACAGTCCCTTATTGCAGATTTACAGAGAATACAATTCAGTTACAGCAGTGTTCCTGGACATAGCATGTAGTCATCTAATTTCTGCCTCAGTAAAGCTGGATAGATGCTGCGGGGACACTGTATCCATCCGGTATTGCTGCCCTCAGCTCTGCTTCAGTAGAGATCAACAGCTCCTGTTGGATTGCATTGTTCTAAGTTTGAAAAAAGAGCAAAGACAATGATGTTTGCACAGCAGGGGGGTGGAACTGGATGATCTTTAAGGTCCCTTCCAACCCAAACCATTCTATGATTCTATGTTAGTGGTCAATTAATTCTGAAACCAAATTATCTGCAGCTTTCGTAGCCCTGCTGAATTGCCAGGTCTTCTTCCTAAGTATTTTGAGAAATATACATGTACATGTAGACTTTCAGGAAGGAACATTACTAGAGTTTTGAGTTTCTTGTAATTTTCTAAACCTTGGTATTTTACTTGACAGTTTTTAGAATAAAAATTTCTGTTCTCATGTTTGTTTTTTTGTTGTTGTTGTTTTGTTTAAACCATCAGGGTTGCTATCAGTGTTTTACAGACATGGAATATTATTAAAAGTGTTATAAGAAGCTTTGGAAAGATTTTGAACAATAACTGGGCAAAGAGGATCATTGGTTGTGGAAGTTGGGTATGTTGTCTCCCTTTTCTCCCACTTTATTCTTGAAGTAGGTAACGGCAGTGCCTAACTTCCATGTAAGCGTTAACAAGTAAAGCATATAATGTGGCTCTAGGTTTGGGTTTATTCCTTAGTTTGTTGGTATCCCTCTGTTGCCCCGTTTTTTCTCTTTAGGCTTAAAGTTCTCATTTCCCAAACTCTTTTGTGATTTATAGACAGTCTATGCTAAATGTCTGCAAGCAGCTGCCCACATCCCACAGAACTCCCAGGGGCTCCATGCAGAGGGAAGGTGTCTCCCACCATAAGAAGTTTTAAGGGTCAGCTCTAGGGGAGATAAGCAGGCCTGCTCCTGGTCGTGTTTTACCCTGCATTTACTCCAGAGGAGGAAGGAGGATTCTTTAGAGGCTGGGTATGACCCTGCCGCTGCAGCAGCTGCAGTAGCCACCAACTGGACCCCAATGTGCATTTCCAGCAGAACTGGAGTGTACTCTCCATTTCACACTGACACAGGCATTCCTGCTCACTTTTCTCCCCCTCCTTTTAGCTTCTTGTAATTTCTAATTCCCTTCCTTTGTCTTCCTGCAGATTTGCAAGCTCCCTTTCAGGTGTGTCTGCCAGAAGCTGGTGCCTGCAGCCTTGCTTGCTGTTGTGTTTTGGTGGGCCATGAATTATGGACTGCAGAATTAACAAAGAGCATTACAAGAGGAGGTCATTGCTGGACTCTGACCAGTATCATTAACACCCAGGCGGTGGCAGCTGGTTTGTTTTTCAAATTTACTGATAAAAATCTCTTTTATATTTAAAACCTAGGGTAGTGCTGGGTCACTGCTGTTTCATACCTTTTATAAAAGTGTTTAAAGTAAGGAGGTTGTAGCTGGCTAACTGCCTGACTTGCTAGTTTTGAACTGTGACTCCAGGCAATTAGAAAGTCTGTCTGTTTTGTGTTTGTTTTAATGCAATATAAAGTGTCTATTTCCTATAAGCGACTTTCTTAAAGAGATTCTGGATGTGGAGAAGACTGAAGGCATGCTGGACATCCTTTAAATTTTAACACGGTAAATGTGATAGTAAAGATTAAAACCATGATACTTTTTAAAAAATTAAACTGTTGCTTCTAATGTTTTGCAGTGTTATCTAGTTTATTTTCCAACCTTGTGCTATCACACATAAGATGTTGTCATCTAAGACTACCAGACAGTCTTTATTTGATTTTTGCTTAGTAAAATTAGCATATGAAAAAGTGGTTCAGATGAGCTAGCGAACAAGTTGTTTGGATTGGTACTTGAGGGCCCCTGAAGCCAAGCAGTTTGGGGTTGGAACTGGGTGATCTTTAAGGTTCCTTCTAACCAATCATTCTGTGATTCTAAGATTACATTTTCAGATTTTTTCAGAAATCTACTAATAGATTTTCTATTCTTCTGACTCTTTTTGAACTATAACTTTGAGTTGCCCATAAAAAACCAAGAATTAGATTGAATTCGAAAAGGTTGGGGTTTTTTTGATGCCATACATCTTTTCAGAAGGCACGTGGTCATGGGGAAATAGATGACTAAGGGAAACACAAGCACCACTTACAGGATGGAGCACGTGGTGTTGGTGTTCCCTGTGCACACCCCACAGGCAGCTTTTGGGACACAGATGGGTTTCTTCTCCCTCAACAACACACCCCAACTGTACCAAGATTTCCTCTGTACCTGGGTGCACCTTCTTGAGTTTTTGCAGTGGAAGCTGTTTTTCACTGTGTGCAGTCATAGACTGTCAGTGAGAGAAAATGAAAGTGCATTTCTGTGGTTTGGGTATTCCCCTCAGCAGAGGGGATACCTGCTTCCTGCCTAGTCAAGCAACTACTACGGTTAGTGCACTTTTGAAACAGGAAAATACAATATTTAATGGTCTAGTGATTTAAGCACTCACCTGAGAGGCTGGAGTTTCAAGTTTGAGTCCCTAATTTAAATCAGACAAGGAATTTAAACTCCTCTCTTCTCCAGAGGAGATGAATGCCAAACCAGTCAAGATTAAGCAGGTTGAGGAATGAGCCTCATCTTTCGTGAATGGTGCCCAAATCCCATTATGATCCTAACCACCCATTTCTAAAAATTCTTCTGGGGGCAGAAAAAGAAGAGGAAAAAAAAAAAGAAAGAAAAGGTCCAACTGGAATATTTCATTTAGCCATTTAATGCTAAAGGACTTTGAACTATCTTTGACTTAAAATGCAGAGCAAAGAGAAGGTATGCAAAGAAGGCAAGTAGAGGGTGATGGTTCCAACATACCCTAAAAGTTCAAGCAGCAGCAGCAGGTATTCTAGCATTGCCTTTTCTCAAATTGCTGTTGAGCCGATTTGCCCTTCAGCAGGACGGAGACAAGCTTTTCCTAGAAAACCACACTTGGTGCATCTGGAACCTTAGTCTCTCTCAGGCCAGAAGCTGCCCACCTGAACTGTCCCTATAACCACAAACAGGACCAAAGTTTCATCAGTGAATTGGCTGCTCTGTTTAACTCCTTAACAGCAGTATGACAGAAAATACATTAAAGTAATTGCTTAGTGAAGGGTAGAAATCCCCATCAAGAGTCTGATAAACAATCTATGCACATGTAATAGAACCATCAGCTGCCAAAGAACATATTCTTCCTGGCTGAATCACTTTAACACCACCAAATAATGTCAGTTATTTCTAGATAAGTCATATTATGCACAGGGGAGTGATGATAAATGGGAGACTGCTGCCCTGCCTCTTCCATCTGAGCTCTGTGTTGGATGACTGTGTTTTTTGTCACTCTTGCAATCAATAACATAACATTTTGAATCACAAGAGGGGGAAGTTGAGTGTCCAGCATGTATGGAGCAAAACAGTCTCAGGCCATAAAAAATGCAATTATGACAACAAAGCAAGTGAAACACAAAGCAAACAGCATCCCCAAGAATAATTAGCACAAACTGGAGTACCACAGCGAGCAGTAATCACCAGGCTCCCTCTCACTTGTGGAGCTGAGCAAAGAGCCTCTTCATTAAGTCTCTGCACTGTGACTCGGGCCACCTAGTCTTTTTTTTTCTCTGCACACTTCCTCATGTGACAGAGTTAATGGCACTTGTTTTTTCCACATCCTGTTTGTTTGTTCCCAGGTGAAGGAACCATGCCGACTTTTCACATGCTAAACATTCAGTGTCCAGAAGCAGAAGGGATAGATGAGTAAGCACACAAAAGAAATGCAGATAACACCACTAAGATGCAGGAACCTTCATTACTCTACATGTTGCTCTCCAGCCAGTCATAGGCAAGTTTTACAACACAAGACACCCTTTGGCTCATTCCCAGCCATTCACCAATGTGACATCATGCTACCAGGCACTACCTGAAAGCAGACCCCTAATACTCTCAATACAGAGGTATGAAGATGTTTCTCACACTTTTCTAGCGGATACAAATTGCAGCAACATCCACCCAAGAGTATGATCCCCTTTGCCCTCTGGTTTTTAAGGCATGAGGATCACTGAGGAGCAGCCTCAGCAGTACATACCTCACATCCTTGACTTTAGCTCAACTAGTGCACAGAAGAAAGACACCTGCACAGTGGCTACAGTTCCTTCTTGTCAGTAATTAAACAGGGCCCACAAGAGTGGGATGCTCTTAGAACACAGACATCCTTTTGGCACGCTGCAACTGAAGGTGCAGAGATTATTTAATATTCTGCATATACAAATGGAGATTTTTAGCATGATTCTCTGAAAGAGCTTTTATTCCAGGCAAAGTGTGCAACAAAGTGAGATAAGGGGGAAAAGTGTGTATGTATGTGTATATATTATGGTAAGAACAATACGATTAGAAACAAATCTCCAATATTTCCACAAAATAGTTGAGTAATTTAAAAAAAGAGGGGAAAAAAAGCAACTCTACAGCTCTAAAGCACCATGAAGTACTACTAACCAGAAGTAGTTGGCTTCAACTACCATAAAAGCTGGTTTTAAAGGCATGAATGCTGTATTTGATGTTACAAGTTGTAGTCAGAAGCTTCTAACACATTACTAAATGCTGGATTATGTGCTATGAATAGGATTTAGCTGAGACATTCTAGCCACTTAGTGACAACTTTGGTACTCTTTATTGAATAATTAACACTGCCAGCAACATGGGAGTTTTCACTGAAATACTTTTCCTTGCAGTAATTCCAACCCTTAACTAGCAGCCTCTCACAGTTCAATGATTAGGCTGGCAAATTTTTCTGTATTTTACTAATCACTGAAGTTTACATGTGCTAGAAGTGGAATTTGTGCTTCAGAGGTAGGCTCAGCTGCCAATATCAGCTCACTAAAGAACTGTTTTAACAACACACTCCACTAAGCAATCATAATTGAGGCCAGTATTTTTAATTTACTTTTCAGAAATGTGAAATTATGAAATGATCAATACTGTAACTGGAAGTTATACTGCATTTCATAATGCATTACTGAAGACACACATGGCCATTTCATTTAAGTAACAGACCTTGAGGTTTTCCTATATATATATCTGTTAAATATATAATTAAAATAATAAAAATGAAAAAAAAAAAGCTTGAGTTCAGTTGGAACTTCAGGTCACACTACCTATAGCTATACCAATAGCGGCTGTGCTACATGCACAATATAACCTTTCCCTGCTTGTTTATGTTATTCCCTTACAAACACCCATTTCTTGTATTTCCTAAAGCTTTCAAACTCCCTTACAAAGGGCAAACCAAGCAAGAACATATTTTCTCTGCACACCTTTCTCAGGCTGGAACACAACCATTCCTATTGTAATAAACCTACGGTTGGCTACAGAATCCAAACCCATGGACTTGGTGCTAAAGCCATGCTGGGGGCCACCCCAAGCATTGCAGACACTGAGAAAGGTGCGAGTGCTCTCCCTGCAGCCAGCCAGCCCAGGAACCTGCCACCGGCTCTCAACCATACAACAGCAGCCACTGCCAACATGGAACTGGGAAGCTCCTTCCAGATCTCAGTTCAACCCACTACTCACCAGCTCACCTCCTGCTTTTGAAAGGTGTACAAACTGCCAAAACAGTCAAAACTAAAGAGAACCAAAATACCAGCATTCTAGTCCTCCTTCCCGGACTGCAGGGTTCTGTCGAAAGGTGCCCTTGAAAAGATCCTTCTGTGAAGTTTCCAGTGCTGCTGTTCTCTGCTCCATCAAGAGCATGATCAAGTCATCTGAAGGGCTAAGTCAGTCTAAGCACCGTCAGAGGTTTGGTCAGGAATGGTAAAAGCCTTGCACCTCTGGTAAGCCGTTTCATTTGTGGAACATTCCATGTCTCTTTGTAACTCAGCAGAACCAAAGTGGCAATGGGCAAACTGGAGGGAAAAATAACTCCCATCCACATGTGCGCTACAGGCTAGTAATTATGCATTCCACAGCACTAAAAATATGAAGAAAAGCTTTATAGTTTATTAATAGAAAATCATGTTCCTAATAACAACTTTTGCCTTATGTGGCTACCTGGCAAAACAGATGCAAAATAAGTGTTTTACACAGATGAACATCCCACAAGTAAATCAAGTTAGAAAACAGGATGAGCAATGATCAGCTGTAACCAACAGGATGGTCTCTCTAAAGGTACCTTCAAGCATAGTGCACAGCCTACCCATGTCCAGGTAGAAGATCCCTGCACCAGACAGCCAAATCTACTGACCTTAATTTGAATCCACACTCCAAAAAGTTGAAAACGGAAATAAAAAAAGAGAGAGGAAGTTAACTGCAGGATTGAGGCCAAACAGAAGGCTATTTGGTGCGTTTATTGGTGGTTTTGCAGTTTCAACACAGAGAAGAACCAGACTTTGCTCTCCCTTCCATGCCTGAGGCACAGAAAGAAACGTGATTCATTGTGATTAGGCACACACTGCTCTCCTCATCATGAGAAGCCATGAATCTTTAAGACTTCCTCTTTTGGGAGCACAAAGTTATTTTTAAAACAGACAGAAAAAACAAGTTGTGTGGATTTTTTCTCAAATGGCTACTTAGGCCTCTGCTGCTTCCTCATCATCTTCCAGAGCATCTACATGGGTATATTGTTTCCAGGCTTTTAAATTACAATTTTTGAGAATGGTTCCAAGTTGCTTCCCAGGCCCCACTTCATACGTGTAAGGAAATTCTGTTCCTTGCTTTCTTTCATATACAGAATGCATGGTCTGTTCCCACATAACAGGTGAAACCACCTGCTTCACTAACAGCTTCTTAATGTGCTTTGAGTGCATGTACTTTTTGCCATCGACATTGGAATAGACACAGAGCAATGGTTTCTGAATCTCAATCGATTTTAGGACTTCAGACAGTGGCTCTACTGCTGATTCCATAAGCCTAGTATGGAAAGCCCCACTGACTGGAAGCATTTTTGTACGTGTAAAATAATATTTTCGAGCATTCTCTTGCAAAAACTTCAAAGCCTGTAAAAGAGAGAGAGAAGTGAGAGTCTCGCACGACAAAGCCAAAACAGTTCACCCCACAAGAACCACCTCACAAGGCTTAGCAAGATAAAGGGATTCCTTTCCCTACCCAACAGCTAACCAGACCCCACACCAAATCTTTTCTTTGGACAAGCTAAGGCCATATATAACTTCCACAGAGAGCTGAAAAGTACAAGTTATTAAAAAAGAAACAAATAAAACTTGTCAGTTCTGGAGTTCCCAGCACAGGAAGGATCTCTGTCAGAGCAAGTCCAGAGGAGGACTCCAGGATGATCAGAGGGCTGGAGCACCTCCCATATAAGGACAGGTTGAAAGCTGGGGTTGTTCAGCCTAGAGAAAAGAAGGCCTCGGGGAAATCTTATAGCAGCCCTCCAGTACTTAAAGAAGGCTACAGGAAAGCTGGGGAGGGTCATTTTATCAGGGAGTGCAGTGATAGGACAAGTGGTAATGGTTTTAAGCAGAAAGAGGGGAGATTTAGATTAGATATAAAGAAGATATTTTTCTCCTGTGAGAGTGAAGCACTAGCACATGTTGAGAAGGGAAGCTGTGGCCGCCCCATCCCTGGAGGTGTTCAAGGCCAGGCTGGATGGGGCCCTTGGACAGCCTGGTCCAGTGGGAGATGTCCCTCCCCATTGCAGAGGGGTTGGAACTGAATGATCTTTAAAGTCCCCTCCAACCCAAACTATTATGTGATTCTATAAAAAATGTTAAAGAAAAGAGATAGTTGTTCTGAAACAATACCTCTAAGTGTCCTGCAATGACTCTGCTGTCCGGAAACAAGTAGTTTGAAATTTCGCATACAGGGTTTTCTATACCCAGTGATTCACAGTGTCTACGGGCTTCCAAGCAGGCAAATTTGTAATTTGCCTCTCGCCGACCGATAACTGAGAGCATTCCACTGGGGACAGCTTCTGACGCCTTCTGCATGGCTTCAGCGCGAACTTTCACTGCGTACAGTGCTAGGGAGAAAAACCAGATGCTGGGTAAGTGTACAATCAAAGAAAAGACCGATGAAGGCAGTTTGTTTTTTTCTTCACAATGAGGGTGGTGAGGCACTGGCACAGGTTGCCCAGGGAAGCTGTAGCTGCCCCATCTCTGGAGGTGTTCAAGGCCAGGTTGGATGCGGCCTTGGGCAGCCTAGTCTGGTAGGAGGTATCCCTGCTTATGGCAGGGGGTTGGAACTGGATGATCTTTAAAGTCCCTTCCAACCCGAACCGTTCTATGATTCTGTAAATAAACAAATCATTGCTCTTTAGAACTACCTGAAAGGAAGCTGTGGAGAGGAGGGAGCTGGCCTCTTCTCCCAAGTGACAGGGGACAGGATGAGAGGAAATGGCCTCAAGCTCTGCCAGGGGAGATTTAAGCTGGACATTATGAAAAATATCTTCACAGAAAGGATCACTGGGCACTAGAACAGGCTGCCCAGGAAGGTGGTTGAGTCACCTTCCCTGGAGGGGTTTAAGGGACGGGTGGGACAAGGTGCTGAGGGGCATGGTTTAGTGTTCGATAGAACAGTTGGACTCGATGATCCAGTGGGTCTCTTCCAATCTAGTGATTGTATGATTCTATGAATCCTTAAGGTCCCTTCCCACCAAATCCACTGTATGATTCCATGAATGAGTGAATCCTGAAGTCCCTTCCAACACAAACCATTGTACAATTCCACGAGTCGCAACCGCATGTTAGGAAAGGGCGACCGTTTGCTCTGACGAAACGTCACGTCCTTTCACGAGGTGTAACGAGCACCAAAGCGAACGGTACAAGCGGGAAGTAACATTTACCATCCAAGAACTAAAAAGGAAAAGGTGGGGGGTGGGGGGGGGTGGGGTACGAAGCGGGCTCTGGAAAAAGCAAGGAAGGGGGTTCACGGGGGAGAGACGCTTCGCGGGGGGAGGCACCTTCTGGGAATCCCAGGGCTCCAGCGAAGACGAGGGCCGCGAACTCCCCGACGCTGAAGCCCGCGGCCGCCACGCAGCTCTCCACCACCTGCGGGGGGACACCGGGGGTCAGCCGGGCCCGCGGGGGCGCCGCCACCCCCCGGCCCGGCCCCTCACTTTAGGCCGCAGGCGGTTGAGCCTCTCCACGGCGGCCAGGGAGGCGACGAACACGGCGGGCTGGCAGTGCCGGGTGCGGTCCAGCTCTTCCCGCGGCCCCCGCAGGCAGAGGCCGAGCAGGTCGTAGCCCAGCACGGTCTCGGCCACGCGGTACATGTCCCGCACGCCGGGGTAGCGCAGCAGCCCGCGGCCCATCCCCACGAACTGGCTGCCCTGCCCGGGGAACAGCAGCACCGAGCCCTCCCGGGGCGGGGGGGACGGCCGCCTCCTCTCCGCCGCCGCCGCCCCCTCGCCCGGCGCCTCGCCCCGCACGGAGCTCGGCAGCAGCGCGCTCAGCGCCGACCGCTCCCC
>WAAB01014570.1:177207-229549 GCA_013389865.1 Piaya cayana | reverse complement strand
GCGGGGCCGACGAGCCGCCATGCGCCCGCGCGCCCGCCCATCGCCGCCCCCCGCGGACCGGGGCGGGGCGGGAGGCGGGAACGGGAGGCGGGAAGCGGGAGGCGGGAAGCGGGAACGGGAGGCGGGAGGCGGGAACGGGAGGCGGGAGGCACGCGCGCTGCGCAGCCGCCGGCCCCGCCCCCTCCCCCATTGAGCCGGCGCGGCGGGAGCGAAGGTAACGGGGCGGGGGGAGTCGCGCGTTCAGCTGGAGCGAAGCTTCCTCTGAGCCGCCCTGGGCTTTGCGGGGTAGGCAGAGCGTCCCTCTGACCGCGCTTTCTTCTAGACGGGCTTTCCCCCCCCCCCTCAGACGCTGTTCGTTCTCCGGGGCTGACACAGAGGTGTCTGCTTCTCTGATCAGCTCTTTGCAGCCTTTCCCGATCCCTAAGCCGCGGTCAGGCAGAGCTGGAGCCAGCGATACGAGGTTACTTTTACAAAAAGTGGGATATTTTCGTTTAAGCGGAAGTGAAGTTCATCCAAGTCAGACAGAATGTCCCTCTGGTAGCTTGTTTTCTTGTAAACGGTGTTTTCCCAGACATTGTTCGTTGTCTGGAGATGGTCATGTCTTGTGTTCAGTGTGGTCTGTGCTGAACAGACGTGTCCTCTGTACCCCTCTGTGTGCAGCCTTTCTCCATCTCCAAGGCAAGGTCAGGCAGAGCTGAAGCCGGCTCCAGACCAGCAGGTTTTGACTGTTGTGAAGTTCATAATAACATCAAAATTAGACTTTGGAATGTAAGAGAATGCGCATAAGATTCCTGGGGGGATTTATCCGTATGCTTGCAAGTAGGAAATCTGTTCTGTCCCAGCTCTGGTCTCGCTGCACACGGTGGATGGAGATCGCTCCCCATGAGCGTGCTGCTTTCTGAACCCCCCGAGCGAGTCTAACAGAGGTTTATCCACCGGCATTTTCAGTATCAGCTCTATGGGAGCGGCTGCGGGGCCATGTTAAGGAAGCTTATTATTAATTTTCTTTTTCCATACGAGTTTTCCAGTTATTCACAGAATGGTTGGGGTTGGAAGAGACCTCTGGAGATCATCTTGCCCAAGTCCTCTGCTAAAGCAGGTTCACCTGCAGCAGGTTGCACAGGAGAAGTGACTCCGCAACCTCCCTGGGCAGCCTGTGCCAGTGCTCCGGCACCCTCACAGTGAAGAAGTTTTTCCTCGTGAAAAATTTCCTGTCCAGCTGTGCACACACGGCTTTGCAGCGCTCGGTTGGAGCTGATTGCTGAGCAGCAGTGAGCACAGATCCTTATTGCTCCAGTCTCACCGGGACCAGCTGTTCAGCGTTCCCACACAGGGCACATTCACTCTGTGCACTCAGGCGAGGATCATTTCAGGCTGCTGTTAAAGGTATCTTTCAGCATCACTGTAATTTGCTCCTGATTGGACATTTCTGAAAGGGCAAAATAAAGGCCTCGTAGTTCTTTTTTTCCTTCTGAATTCCCAAGTGATGCTTATAAATCAGCACAAAATGCATTTTACGAACTTGAGCATTCAATGAAAGGCTTGTTAAAAAAACAAAATAGGTGAAAGTTGTCATCCCAAAGTTGCAGTTGTGCAAGGATTTTGCATCAGGTAAGGTTATGAAACTATAGCAAGCAGTGAGTCAGACCCTACAGGACAGTTCAATAAAATAGGCTGTATTGTATAACTCAAGAGAAGGAAAACAGTTCAAACCAGCAAGGAATGAGGCTCTGGAGTGAGTCCAGAGAAGAGCAACGAAGCTGGTGAAGAGGCTGGAGAACAGGTCTTACGAGGAGCGGCTGAGAGAGCTGGGGTTGTTTAGCCTGGAGAAGAGGAGGCTGAGGGGAGACCTCATTGCTCTCTACAACTACCTGAAAGAAGGTTGTAGAGAGGAGGGAGGTGGCCTCTTCTCCCACATGACAGGGGATGGGACAAGAGGAGATGGCCTCAAGCTGTGCCAGGGGAGGTTTAGGCTGGACATTAGGAAAATATTTTTCACAGGGTCATTGGGTACTGGAACAGGCTGCGCAGGGATGTGGTTGAGTCACCTTCCCTGGAGATGTTTAAGGGATGGGTGGACGAGGTGCTGAGGGGCATGGTTTAGTGATTGATGGGAATGGTTGGATTTGATGATCCAGTGGGTCTTTTCCAACCTAGTGATTCTATGAATTCTGTTAACTTTTTTATTTGGGCTGAATAAAAAGGATCACAGCAAGTAGATATTTCTCATGTTTCTACTCTTTATCCTATGGTGCCCTGTAAGATGATTGCTTCCGTTTGTGTCAGCCTCCAGGTAAAATACCTGGAAGAGACAGTGAGCTTCTTAATTTGGCTGAAACACACAGGCATTACTGTAGGATGTATGTGAGAAATACATGATTACATGCCATTACTTTGTACTGTAGGGATACCTCTTATGCTAAGCCAAGAGGAGGCACTGGGTGGCAGGTTATCAGCCAAACCAGCTGACATTTTACCTCAGTGAAAACTCAGAGTAACTGCTGCTCTTGTCGTGTTTAGCTTGTGCACTAGAGGTTTTTAGCACCCAGCTGCCCCACAAGCCCCAACAGAGAGGGGTGCCCCTTTTGCACCTGGCCACTTAATCACAGTTCATCCGACCGGATGCCCGTCAGGAAGGGCCCACAGTAGTGACCTTCACATTTTATGCTTTCTGAGACAAAGCCTAGGACAGCGTCCAGCTCCTGCAAACCACTGCAGCAGCCCAGTAACGCTGCAGCTGCAAGTGCTACTTCAGCACTACTTTTTTATCTTTGGTTTACCACAGAGGATGCAGACAGCTTGCAAAGCACTTGAGACTTACCAGTGGTGACACCCTGCCAACATCCCACTGCTGTTAAATCATCTCTTGGATATGGCACTTGGTACCTTTTACCCTGTTAAAATAATACTTGGCAAGCTGAAAAGAGTCAGGCCTAGGCAGCACTTAAATCAGAAATATCCAAGAGAAACTTCACTGTTTTTTAAGAGTAGATGTGGAGAATATTTTCCAAGTGTGCAGGAAAGAAGGAGAAGGACCTACAGCAGGAGGTTGGGTAGCTGTTTGGAAGGCACATAGTCAAAGGGATGTTTTGTCTTTAATGTTCATGGAGTACAGAGAAATATACAAAGATACATAGGGAAAATTAGTAGAGATAGAACAGTAAATGTCAGATTACCACCTTGTTCTAGTCTACATTTTCATTTACAGGATGTGAATCTTCAATAAATCATAGATTCATTTGCACAACTTGTGCTCTGCCATTTTAAAAGAACTGTAGCATGGGCAGTGAGATTTGTTGTCTCTGAATCTAATGAGTACACCTTGCGTTATGTCCTTAAATAAATACCATAATTTATTTAGTTATTGATAAGTACATACTATAAACATATATTATAAAATTGTAAGGTATTTATATTGTATTTATATGATATATCCTTTTTAAAGTTTCTCTGTTGCTTGTGAGTAGATAAGACTGCTTTTTTGTGGTAGCCATATTCAGTGTTACAGACTGTAGTACAACTTCATTTTTAGTGTTGTGGTTTCACAGGAGTTAAAGTCACAACAGACATAAACAGCTTATCAAAATAAAATAAGTATGCAGTCCTTAGTTTACTGAACAGCTATCTCAGGAAGGGAAGCTTTTTCCTAGAGAAAATTTGCATGCTGCCTGTGAGACCTGCGCAGAACCACACCAGCCCTCAAAAATATGTACTGTATAGGATGAGAGGGAGAGTACATATCTTGGGACCACCTCCTTCAATAGTATGCCCACAGCTTTGTCAGTCTACCTCAAAACAGCCAGGCCTGAAAAACCCAGAATTATGTGGGTGATTTAGCCCTGCTGAGAGATTTTTCCTTCATCTTTTTAATGCAATCGCTATAATTTAAGCCCCATGTGATTGGGAAGCCAGCACTAAGTTGCACAAGAAAGGGATTAGCGAGAGGTTCGTCAGAACAGGGCTGTAAGAAAATGCAATGAAAGTGGTTGTCCCTTCCTTCTTCCCACTGATCGAGCTCTCCCTGGGAGTGCTCAGAGGAGGAAGGGACCCACCTGTTTTTCAGAGACCCGCTCAAAGCAAATAATTAATCTAGTTCATTTTCATTAGGCTGAAGAAAACCAGCTCAATTATGTTGTATCTAGTCATCCCCGCCCTGTGGCACCCCATCCCTTTTTTTGGGTATGCACTGTCTTTTCCAGAAAGAGAGGAAGAGAAAGAAATTTTTTACTGTGAGGGTGGTGAGTTGCTGGAACAGGTTGCTCAGAGAAGTCATGGAGGTCCCATCCCTGGAGGTGTTCACAGCCAGGTTGGATGGGGCTTTGAACAACCTGATCCAGTGGAAGGTGTCCCTACCCATAGCAGCAGTGTTGGAATCTTTAAGGTCCTTTCCAACCCAACCTATTCTACAACTCTATAATTTTCTGCATGGTACACCACCATAAAGAAATAACTTGCAAGAAGATAGAAGCCCTTTCAGCAGCAAGTTGCAGTATTGTTTTTTTTACCCCTTTATTTCTTGTGACACTTTATGCAGCTGGGATCACCTTTCAGCAAATCAGATGTTTTGGATACCAAGAAAAATTATTTTAACATATTTATAAAGCAAACTGTCCTGCTGTAGCCCATACTGTGCTGCTGATACTGCCTTAAGTTGGACTACAGCTAAACAGAAAATGGGCAAGATGATGAAGAACTTGTTGCAGGGCAGAGGTATGAAGTGGAAACAAAAGTTCCAACTGTGGTAGTTCTTAGTGGCAGTTATCTGCTGGGCATGCTGCAGATATCATCCACAGACATCTGGGTTTCTTCAGTATGAAAATCAGGGTACAAGAATATTGTGCACCTAGATCTCACCCTGGAGTGGAGCTGCAATACGACTGGGAAAATAGTGATTATTTCTAGCTTGTGTAATACAGATGCAGTCACAGAGGTTGTGTTAGCAAGCTGGTGCCGTGGAAGTTACCACCAAGTAGTTTCAGGTTTATCAGGTATACAGCCAAAGGAAGTTAGGGCAGATAATAATTGATATAATCTGTAATTACATTACTTTCAGAACCTGTACTGGGTGTTCCATGAATGTCACGCAGATCTCATTCTGCACAGCTAACCAAACAAACACTAGAGCACTGACCAAATGCACCAACTGTCCAGGGTGCATCCCTGCCTTTTACTTACTCTGTCGCTAAAAACTTGTAGCAAGTTACCAGAGAAAGATCGATGTGGCTTCTTCCAAATCAATAAGTGTTGCTCCCCAGGTTAGCTACTGCTCATTTTTAATGGAAAAATGATACTAGTATTTCATTCCTTGGGAACTGAAATATAGGAACTCCAACTGCTGATGGATAGCTGTAGCCGATACTAGGCTGAGCCTAGTGGCACACTCTGATCTTGCTGCATGTCTTCATTCCTCTTTCTCCTTGGTACCAGGCAAGAGAGAATGTTTTGCCATACTTGGGAAGTCCTGAGAAATACTATTGGAAAACACAGTATATAATTAGTAGTAAGAGTAATAGTCAAAAGACTGGGACACTAACATTCAATTCAAGCCAATATGTTCAATTTCTTCACTTCTATTTCTTCCCCTTTCCTGTACAGGCACAGCTTCATTTTTCTTGGTCCTTTGCTTTGTGCCTTCTCCATTTCTGTTAGCCTGCTTGATTTTCTTTCTCTTGACACTTAAGAATTATTTTAGCGTCCTTCTTCCAATGTGCAGATGTGTAGCTACATCATTTATTCACTAATAACTGCAGCAGTATTTTCCAATTTGATATATCTTTTGTATATTTTCCAATTTGATAGTGTTTAGCACTTATAACTTCCAGAACACTTCAGATTTTCTTCCTTGTGGGGTAAGCTGACAGAACTCCTGACACAGTCCAGTTGCTTAGTAGCTGCAGGAAACTACCCTGATACTGTTACATCCAAATAAAGCATAAATCTCTCTGGGTACTTGCTTATCACATAAAAGAAAATAGCATTTGACAGCCACACTGGAGCTGCATGGATGACCAGCACTTTACAGCGTACGTAGAGAACTGAGGCTGATGTTCTCTCTATAGGCAAAGCAACAGGGTTAAGAATTAGTGGGATCTTCATAACTTTACATTTCTAACGTAACCATTGGGAAATACTTCTCTGAGGGCAACCAAAGAGAATCATTGCGCTTGGTTGGAGGCTCTTGTTCCCATTACATCTTGTTGCTCCTGCACATCGCAATTCCCGCACATCCCAGTAAAAGCAGCACCTTTCATGCTGACATATGGGTGATGAGTGGTGTATACTGCAGCTTACATCTTGCTCCCTCAGGAAGGTAACAGTGAAGGAGTAGGGGAACACCTTAACTCCTTTGCTCCTTTTAAGACGCTTCCTGGTAAATAGCAAGTAAGAATCCATTAGGCAGGAAGTGTGGCAGAAATGACTACAGCACTCAGCTATGCAGATTTTCTCCTGCCTTCCTTGTTCATCCTCCATCCCAGACCTAATTGATACTAGCAGACTAGCCCATCCTTTTCCCACTCCTCCTTCTTTCCAACCTTAGTTCTAGTTTTCTGCTTAGTTTTTCTTTCAATTATTCATTCCTTTGTTCTGTTTTTGACTTCTAGGCTTTGCCTGATGCCTTTTTTTTCTGCACAATCCTATTCACTGCCCTCCCACGACTCTTCCCTAAGGCATGCCCCCAGCCCAGCAGCCTACGTGCCTTTTCTTGTTTACTCCTTACAAACTTTCCAATCCTGCACACTTTACCACTCCCTCCACACTCTCTGTTTTGCCTTCAGAATTCTGCTCTGCTTCTTACCACCACAATTTTTTCTTGATCCTATGCTATCTGGCTTGTGATCCCAGCCACTGAAATATCTTCATTAAATCTGCATAACTGTATGGGCAGGCACTTGAGAACAGGGATTGAAAAACATTATGCAAGAGGGAGCTCCCTTTCTGGCCAGACTCGTACCTTTTCTCCAAACAGAAATCCCTTGTATTAGGAGAACTGTGAAAATGCAGCATCATCTGTGCGCCATTTCCTGTCAGTTTAAGCACATCTGTTATTAGATTTCCTCTTTCCCACTCCCTGCTGGCTCATCCCAACTGTATTAACTATAGGAATGAAAACTTTTAAACGTAGGCTAAGATGACAGCCACTTCAATAAGGCGCTTCTCTTTGACAAGCGTCTGAAATGCTGGTTGCTGTAAAAATTTTTATGCAGTTGGTCTTTCCCCACTACTACAATCTCTTACAGTTCCTTCCTGCTGTCTCCCCCTCCTTTGTAACAGATGAGTGGGAATTGGGTGTATTTGCCTGCCATATATTGGAAAAAATACGGTGTTTCGGTTCTGCCCTCTATGGTACTTCTAATATGTTTACATTTCAGCAAGCTAAACAAAGCTCTTCTGTAGCATTTGGCTTTTGGCCAGAAAATCTGCAACAAGGCTTTTTTCCCGCTTGCTTGCTTTTTTTACTGCTGCCTGTACTCCAGCCAAAGCAGCGCAGCCTACCAGAGCAAGGCATTACTTAGTCTTGCTTCTTTAGACAAATTTAATCCAGTCCGCTTCATAGGCTTGGCTGCTAAGATTACTGAAACTAATTTGAGTGCTTCATGAAGATGCCACAGATGTACTTGCCATTTATCCACTAAGATCTCCTTCCTTGTTTAGCAAGACGTCATTTAAGTCCTTACCTTCTCATTGTCCTCCCTGGCATGTATTTTCCAAGACAGCTTCTAAAAGGAAGTTGTGGAGAGGAGGATGCTGGCCTCTTCTCCTAAGTGACAGGGGAAAGGGTCATTGGGCACTGGCAGAGGCTGCCCAGGGAGGTGGTTGAGTCACCTTCCCTGGAGGTGTTTAAGGGATGGGTGGACGAGGTGCTGAGGAGCATGGTTTAGTGATTGATAGGAACTGTTGGACTCGATAATCTGGTGGGTCTCTTCCAACCTGGTTATTCTATGATTCTATGAATCAAGTGTCTGCTACTAATTCTCATCACTCTTACTAGCCATCGAACATCCTTAGCACCCTTTTGAAGCTAAAAATGTAACACATCCTATAAAATTGTCTTGCTTGAGCACAGGAAAGCACACACTGTTTTCTTACTCTTGACCGTGCCATTCCATTGAGTGAATGGACCTTTTGGTGAATACAGAAATACACACTTAATCACAGAATCATAGAATCACCAGGTTGGAAAAGACCCACCGGATCACAGACTCCAACCATTCCTATCAAATACTAAACCATGCCCCTCAGCACCTCGTCCACCTCATATAACATCAAACTGCTTTATTCCTCTGGCATATTTATTGATAAGAATGTTTATGTAGGTAATATTCAGTAATCTTACTGCACAAAGCTGAGAGGAAAATAAAGGCCTAGCACCCACCTCTGCCAAGTGTAAATGACAGATTCTTTTATTTGGGGTGAGCATTGTCCAGTGAACCTGGTACAAAATCCTTTAACTTCAGCTTCAGTCTTTCTCAGTGACAGGACTAGGCTGAGGACCAGATCCAACATGGGGATATATTTCTAAAGTCACCTGAAAATGGAATATTTCTGTAGTTTCAGTTAAAAATTGCTCTGCCAATCACCATGTTTGGGTTTGTTTCAGGGTCACAATGGAAGTGGTACCAGCTTGGGTCCCAGCAGCGGGTTTCACACTCCTGCCCCATACAGGAGGAATTTTAGGAAGCAAGATAACCAAAAAGGAAATCCCCGTGTGGTATGCATCTTTACAGAAGCCATCCTGGTGCCCACCTAACTGGGCGTTTGCTCCTGTTTGGGGAACTCTCTATACATCTATGGGGTAAGTTTTCATGTTGTATTAAGGCACTTACCTGATCTCAAATTTGCTTATTGTATAATGCTGGACCACAGGAGTCATACTGTATACCTGTGGCTGTATGATTGTAAGAAACTGTCTCACACTGCTTGCTTAACAGGTAATAACATGTTTTGGGAGTTGTGTGTGGGTTTGATAGGATATTTTGTATGCATAAGTATCTATATCAAAAGCTGGAGTTTGGAAATCTGCCATTAATGTGCTTCACTCATTCTGAGGGGAAGACCGGCCAAGCTGTGACAGAAGCAAGGCAGCACTGGGATTTCTTCTGTGTATGTCCTTCAGTAATTTTGGGAAAATAAAGGGCATTTGTGTCTGTGTGTTGGGACAAAATTTTTCTAACAGAGCTCACTTAAAAGAAACCAAGGTCAAAATACACCTGCCCTTTCAAGTAAAACTGCCAGGCTGTTTAACTGTAAATGTTTGAAGCCATCTACTGACTCCTTTTTTAACCAGTTTAAAATACTTGACAGCACAGAAATTACTGTCAAATGAACGAGGAATCACAAGGCCAAATACCATTCCTACAGGTGCTTTGAAAGTTTAATAATACTGTATCTTGGCAGCTGTTACTTTTAATAAAATGTAGCAAAAATATATATAAAGGTAGGTTGTCTCAGGAGATTGTCTGGGCAGTTTTGATACTGCTCAAACTGCTCTAGAAGCTCCTCCACTCAACATCAGAATCACAGAATGGTTTGAGCTGGAAGGGACCTTAAAGATGATCCAGTTCCAACCCCCCTGCCTTGGGCAGGGGCACCTCCCACCAGACCAGGCTGCTCAAAGCCCCATCCAGTCTGCCCTTGCACACTTCCAGGGAGGGGACATTCATTTTTGCATGCTTTTATGTTAACTGTGAGCTGTGCCACAGAGGAGAGATAGCACTCTGCTCCTCTTGCCTCAGCAGGGGTTGGTGCAGCCCCCAAGCACTAAGTGATTCTTTACGTCTCTTCTGCTCTTGGTCATTAAGCTACATTACCAAGAGACAGCACATTTTTTAACTAGCTATCAAACAGACACTGTTGCTAATCCTGTAGCAATAGTTTTTAGGCTGCACTATGCAGCCCTTCCTATTTCTTCCGTCATGCCCAGCACATTTTTGTAGTTTGCATATAGCACTGGCTTAACTCAATAAAATTTCAAAGAGACCAAGAGATCTTTTCCAGGTTAACACTACATAGTCATCCTGCAGGTTATCTTACCTATAACAGCACCTGTTGCAAAATACAGCAGTGATGCAATGTCTGAAACTATAGCTGAGTACTAAATTGGTGCTTTCACACGTTCTCTCATTTTGGTTTCATTTTCTTTGCAGAAAAGCTTTGTAATGTTATAGCTGTCCCTCCTTTCTCATCAGAATTCTTTTTTCTTTCTCCTTTTACAGGGTATACTCTTAAAAATTCCTCTCTACTCTTGTATGTTTCAAGAGTTAGCATTTGAATCACATCATTCATGACCTGTGAATAAAAAAAATGCCTTTTATCATAGAAACATGAGCTGGGTGGCTTCCCTATGAAGGGCTTCCTACATATTGACTGCAGTTTGTAACCCTGTTTCTGGATTCTTCATCATAAACCTGGATAGCAAGTTAAATATTTAAAAACACCAAATTGTGACAGCTTATCATTTTGATAGTATTAGAATCAGTATATTCGGAGGTGGATGTCCTGGTTATATGTTCTACCTCTAGCTCAGAGAAAGTCATGTTTATTGCCAGCCCTTTTCTTCTGTAGTCCATTATGTGCACATGTTCCTGGAATCAGGCCCTCTGATTCCTTTGGAACTTGTTGAATATATGAAAAGCAAGAAATAACTAAAAGCAAGATCTAGAAAGCTTACACACCTTTCTTGACCTATAGCTTCCTTAGCAGATTTATACATCAAGATGTTCTGAAGTTAGAGGCATGAACAACTGTAAGCCCACACCATGGCTCTGTAAATCACTAATCACTTCAGAACAGATTTGGGCCTTGGTGCCCTTGATGGAAATAAACCCCTAAGTTTCTAACACTTAATCCTCTGCCTCTTTTTTTTTTTTTTTTTTAATACTGACTGCAATCAAACTTTCAAGATACCAAAGCTGCATTGTTTAGCCTCTGTGAAAGAAATGGCTAAGATGGCCTGGATCACTGACTGGGTTAAGTAGGAAAAAAAAAATCCTGTATAATCTACAAAGGAAGACAAACTCCTTGCAATTCAATTACTCCTATGGATATTTGTCTGCTCCAGAAAAAAGTAAGGCTTACAAGTTGGTCTCCCGTATTTGCTCCAGTGCCAGCAGAAAATAGGTGAGCCCCCTGCTGTCCAGCATAGTGCACAGTCCAGCTGACATTCCTACCAGTAATTCCAGTTACTAATTCTGAAAGAAGGGTTTAATTCCAGATGTTGGTATTTTATCTGAGGATTCTGCTGTGGTCTCTTGGAATGGCTGTGCATTCATCTGGATTGAAGACTAGCTAATGTCTAAAAGAGAAGTTAGATGAGCAAAAGAAATATCAAAATCTTCAAAATATTTTTAGATGATCTTTCAGTATCCAGGTATCCTGCAGACAGGAAGGGCACTGGATGCTCCTTGTGGTTAATTCTTGCCACAGAACTCCTAAAATCTTTGTCTCTTTCCTTATGAAAGTTGACTATAGGGTTCCTCCTGCTCTAACGTCTTTCATTCCCATACTCACCTGTGCTTTGAAATGCCACTCAATTCCTACTTTTCCTGTATTCATTTCATCCACTTAAAAATTTAGTGGGTTGCAGAGTTTGTTTTTTTTTAACACTATTTTTAAAGCATCATCTTCCTATACCAAAATTAAAGTTTTCTTCACTATTTAAAGACTTACCTTTTACCCTTGCATCTAAGATTTGCTTCCATTTCAACATGGCTTTCTCTTAAGGCTGAGGTGCAGTAGGTCTTCTGCTCGTCTGCACCTGGAAGTGAGAACTCTGGCCAGGACAGGGAATAATTCTTTCTCCGTATTGTTATCCGCAGCAGGTGATCAACTCTGTGCTGTCAGTTACTGTGCCAAGTACCACCTGGATATCTACTTTTCCAAATTAATTTAGACCCTAGCACTGAAGTAACTTTGTTTGATCAAGAATATGTGGTTGCTTTCTCCAGATTTGGCTCCTACCTGGTGTGGAAGGAACTTGGGGGCTTCACGGAAAAGGCAGTGGTTCCTCTGGGTCTGTATGCAGGGCAGCTGGCATTAAACTGGGCATGGACTCCGATATTTTTTGGAGCTCACAAAATGGGATGGGTAAGTATAAAGAAAGTTTCTTAATTGCAGGTTTCTGCTGTGGTTTACAAGATGCTAAGACAAAAGTTTAGTGTCATAAACTTTTCGCCCTGGAAATGGGCCTGAGTATGGAATATACCTTGCAGAAATTTTCCAAAATTCTCTTTAATGCATGACAGCAGACACCTGAGAGAATTTACATATCTACAACCTCCTTAAGTGTTTAGGTTTCAAGCAGCTCTTCCTGTCACCCTTTGATAAGAGCTTTGTGTGACTAAAAAATGTGAACATTTATGCCTTCCTTACTAAAATTTCTATTTATCTCTGGCAAACAGCAGTGATGAGCAGCTTATTAAAACGTTACTCAAGTAATCAGCACCCATTTCAGACAAAACATTTTCTGCAGTATGAAGAGACAGCTTGCTCAAAAACGAAGAATATTTGCCTGGTTCTCTAAATATTCATGCAATGCTGTAATCGTGACAGACTTTACAATCCATCTTTGATTCATTCACACTGCACCTCTTCAGGCAGCATCTGTAACGCGAAAAGACCAGTTAAGTTTACTTGGCTAAGTCGCTTGCTCAGAGTCACACTGGGCTTGTAGTCAGCCTAACATGTCCTGGTGCCAGTAAAAAAAAAAAAGGGCATGGGTGAGAGCTTTTCTGCTCCCAGCTGCAGAGCTGTTCCTTGTGACTTTTTTATCGTTTTATGAACCAAACTGACTCATAACTTTGCAGAAATCTTTTTTTTTTTTTTTTGCTGGCTGGTTTTGGGAGAAAGAATTAACTTGCAGAGGGATCCAACGAGTGCCAGAGCCATGTGGAAAGAGCCACAGAGATTATCTAATCAAGAAAATACAACATGTGAAAACAACACTAACCACCTTCCTGTGTTTCAGGGGTTGGTGACTCTGCTGCTCACAACTGGTACAGCAGCAGCTACAACTGCTTCCTGGTATAACATCAAGAAAACAGCAGCTTATTTGATGGTTCCTTATTTAGCCTGGCTAACCCTGGCTTCTGCACTCAACTACCGTGTCTGGAAGGACAATCGCAACAAGAAACAATCTGAATAAACAGTTTTCAGCCAAAAAGATGGTTTTTTATCACAAGAATTTTCTAAATGAAATTATGGCCTTATTTTGGTTTTAGCTGAACTATTAATACCATTTCTTTGTGAATTACAAGTTGACAAAGCAGTACTTGTTTAAAACAAATATGTCTTTATAAAACAAATATGTCTGGTCACGTCACAAAGGGGTGCATGCCTGACTGGGTTTTATAGCAAACTAAAAGACAGTGCTGATTGAAAAGTACTAGTTTTCTATACCATAGCATTCTATACAACATCATTTTAACAATTACCAGAAATAAGCATGAACTCCAACTTTATGATGTTCAGAGGAAGAAATTCCAACCCATATTAGCAACATCTTCCAGAAAGCTGCTCCTAACAAGCATCAGGCACAATGGTGACCTGAATCTTTCATGTTTACCACTAGACACAGCGCTTGAGTACTATGATGTGTCCCACTACAGCTGCCAGATAATTCTGGCCATTCTACTCTGAAAACGTTTAAGACAAGAATGTTTACACTGTTTGTGCCTTCCCACTTTGAAGTGTTTTACAATTTAATGTTGGCTAAAAGCATTAAACTACATGGAAGTTCACTACCCTTGTACCACTGTTTTTATTGTTCTTAAATGGTTTTTTAGTGGAAAAATACTGAAGGCAACAGAATGCTGTAGCCTCAAAGACAGCCACTTCATCTCTTGCCATTCAATGGGCAAGACAAAACAGAAAGTTCAGAGCACCTGGATAGGAACTGAGAGGACTCAAACATTCAGCAGCACCCCCTGCACACGATTCTGAGGCATCACCAGCAGCACTGACAACCTCCACCTGGACCATCAGTGTGATGCTGGTTCACCACCAGACCTTGACAGTGGAGCCAGCAGCCAGGCCATGGGTGGGTCTGTTGCCCAGCAGGGCAGTACCCACTCCATTAGCTACTTGTATCTCCTACCTGCACCTTCTCTCTTTAGCTGCTTCGAAATAGAAACAAGGGTTTCTCCTTCAGGGTTAAGGTAGCTGACACAGTAAGACCTGGGAAGCTTAGTTCAACTCATTGCTTCCTATAAAATGAAAACATCTCTTTTGTGTAAGAGCACAACAGGCTATTCTTGCCCACAGCTTGCGTCCCCACTGTACAAATCTTATGATTTTATAAAAATCATTCTTCTGCTCTGCCAAGTGTGACATTACTTTTCCTTTTGCAAGATCCACAGGCACTTTGTTACATGCTTTCAGGTACTTTGAAGGCAGAAGGTGCCTTTTGCTCTTCTACAACTGACAAATACATCTTTTGAGCAGCACTGCATGGCCCCTTATGTCTCGTCTCAAGTTACTGTATTCTGTATCACAAACTTTTCCCTGCACTGGAGGTAGTCACACATCTACGTTAAGCATTTCACCATGCTTCTTTAATCACTCTTAGGCAAGGAGTCCAAAAAAGTTCTGACTCACAGAGAAGATCAATATGGCTGTCAGCACAACTTCTGGCTGTGCAATCCAACTCTCCCTTCTGCCCCACCTGTGCAGTGACTGAATTTTCATGAGGCACAGATGGTTTATTTTTCCAGCCTGTGTTCTAGTCAGTGGGAAGAAGTAGGTTTTTGCAAACCTGCCTGAAACAGCTGAAATATCCCTCTCCTTTCCTGATTATAAGTGGTAACACATAGCTTATTTGCAATGCCTGAAGCAAAGTTTAGAACATTTATACAATTTCATAGCTGTACTTTGCTCTCAAGCAGATCCTGATAGCTGCAACTGGCTTAAAAAGTACTACCCACAGAATATATACTTCATAATAGACAGTAGGATTTCTGCAACATGTACCAGCATACAAAACAACATAAATACATCCTAAATTTCAGCCAGTTGTCCTGATGTGAGGAGGAAAGAAAGATTAGGAATGATAAATTTCAAACTGACACTCCACTCCCAAATACCTCTATCTTAGGCCCTAAATTTTGAAGTTCAAAGATTGCTTAGACTTCTCACAGTTTCCCAGACCCCTTTCATTCTGTCAGGTTGCTTTTGCTTTCCTATGCTGCTCTAGACTTTGCGTCCTTCTCACTGCCTGCCTGGTCCCTTCTCCAACTAGCGTCTTTAATGGGCAGGCTAAATGATAACAGCCAGCAGAACAGGATTCCTAGATGTTGTGGGTTTTGTTTGAATTACTTTAAATAAGAAAAATGGGAAAATCTATCAAAACTTTAAATCTCATTACCCTACTAGTTCATTGCACTGAAATACCATATTATTTCATCCATTTCCCTCAAGAACACTCTAAATCTTTGAATAATAAAGGGAGAGATAAGAAAGAGATATACAAACTCCCAACATGATTCAGTAAATTATAGTTTTAATGTTGACGTGAGGACCTTGTGTAATGTTTGCCCTCAAGCAAACAATCAGGCAACCTGAAAAACAAGTCAATTACTCCAGTAATGAGAACATACTCAATAAACAATACATTTGGTCCAGACAAACTGATGATTTATCAAACTAAGCAAGACAAGGAAAATGCAGACAAAATTATTATCAAAACAGTATATGATTTATGCATATTCTTCTGATATGATTTTTTCCCTGGGTTACCAGTACAGGAAAATAGGTGCATCAGCAGCTCACAGAACTGAAATATCAATCTTGCTGTTAAGCATATTTGGGAAAGAAATTAATAGTCGAGCCTCCCATGGCTAGACAATACATGTCACGTGGCAGCCGTTGGTTTCATCCAGAAACAGGGTGCTGAAGACATCATTAAAAAAGGTAGGGTGGTACTTGCAAGCTCTATCACAGTCAGGATTGAAGTTCACCTCCAGAATCTGAGGCTGCATAATTCTTTTCCCTGTAAAGGGGAACACAAACATTACCCCTTAATACAAGATCCACAGGGCTCCTCAATCAGCACCTGTCTTTAAGCCAAAGATTATAGCAACCTGTGCCAGTGCTTCACCACTCTCATCATGAAGAAATTCTTCCTAATGTCTAATCCAAATCTTCCCCCTTCCAATTGAAAGCCATTCCCCTCATCCTATCACTACATGCCCTTGTAAAAAGTCCTTCCCCAGATTTCCTGCAGGCCCCCTTCAGGTACTGGAAGGTCACTATAAAGTCTGCTTGGAGACTTCTCCAGTCTGAGCAAGCCCAACTCTCTCAGTCTGTCCTCGTAGCAGAGGTGCTCTGGCCCTCTGATCATCTTTGTAGCCGTCCTCTGTACCTGTTCCAACAGTTCCCTATCCTTCTTATGTTAGGTATTCCAGAACTGGACACAATACTCTAGATTCCACAAGCCCTGTGCTAATCTAATCCCTTTTCTTAGAACAAAAAATTGCAGTAATTTAACAGGATCTCCCTGTCTTGCTTGACAGTCTGAAACATCTTCCAGAAAACTCTATTTCTCCTTTCACATTTCAGTACAAACCTTCCTTTCTTGAATCTCCTGGATATATACTTTTCTAGTTATAGCTGTACTGTTCCTTTGCACACCACCCACTCCCACCTGCCACATAATCTCAATCCTAGAAAGAAGTCAGGAATTTTCATTTTCTCTTAAAACTTTATCAATACAGTTCAGAGCTCAGAATCAAAGGCTATGAATCATAGAAAGGCTCTGTGAATCATAGAATCACTAGGTTGGAAAAGACCCACTGGATCATCAAGTCCAACCATTCCTATCAAATACTAAACCATGTCCCTAAGCACCGTGTCCACCCATGCCTTAAACACCTCCAGGGAAGGTGAATCAACAACCTCCCTGGGCAGCCTATTCCAGTGCCTAATGACCCTTTCCGTGAAATTTTTTTTCCTAATGTCCAGACTAAATCTCCCCTGGTGGACCTTGAGGCCATTTCCTCTTGTACTGTCCCCTGTCACTTGGGAGAAGATGCCAGCTCCTTCCTCTCCATAACCTCCTTTCTGGTAGTTGTAGAGAGCAGTAAGGTTTCCCCTCAGCCTCCTCTTCTCCAGCTCTCAGCCATTCCTCATAAGGCCTCTTCTCCAGCCCCTTCACCAGCTTCGCTGCTCTTCTCTGGACTCGCTCCAGAGCCTCAACATCCTTCTTGTGGTGAGGGGCCCAGAACTGAACACAGTATTCGAGGTGCGGTCTCACCATTGCAGAGTACAGAGGGAGAAGAACCTCCCTGGACCTGCTGGTCATGCTGTTTCTGATACAAGCCAAGATGCCACTGGCCTTCTTGGCCACCTGGGCACACTGCTGGCTCATGTTCAGTTGCTGTCAAGCAGTGACTTTCTCCTCCAGGTAGCTTTCCAGCCAGACTTCTAGTCTGTAGCACTGCACAGGGTTGTTGTGCCCAAAGTGCAGGAACCGGCATTTGGCCTTGTTAAACCTCATGCCATTGGTATCAGCCCACCGGTCTGAGAAACAAATGATTTCATTTCCTGTCTAGTGATGAGATTGTAAATATGGGTACAAGCTTTTGATGCAGAGGTAAACCATACTCTCCTCTGCACAGAAGTAACTAACCAATTTGTCCTAGCAGCCTACAGCACCACAGCTGCGGTTTCATACCCACGGGAGTATCTTAAAAAAGCTAGGGTCCTGTGCAGCCCATGTTCAGCCAGGGCTGCAATGTGAGGTCAGTCCTTTTACCACAATAGTTTCCGTCCAGCTAGTACTATCAGCGAGTTGTTTTGCCTCTCCCATCCAACAGAACTCTGTGACAGGTGAAAGAGCATTCAACGTGGATGTAGCAGGCCCAAATTCAAACACTTGCTCTACCTGATCTGAATAGCAAAGGCTCAATTTTACAGCTCCTACTTCTCAATCATTTCCCTCCATGAAAGTGATTCATTATTTACAGAACTGGCCACTGCAGCTGGGGCGCCACCCAGCACAGATCATCTAATCACTCCTCTGGCAAACCTGCGCAGAGGATTTCCCTGTGTCCCAAGAATCACAGTGTCACAAGAGAGTACACTCAGTCCTGTTCAGTACTCATCCAGCAGTCCTTTTTGTATTGGTGCCTCTGCTGCATTTCCACCTACAAGAGGCACTTCTCTGGGCTGGGCAGTTACAGAACATTTTTGAGCCTCCTGGTGAGATAACGAAGAATCCACCCTGTCTGGCAAAGTCTGCTGCCAGTCCTCCACACCTGGCTTGAAGAAAGGCTGCAGGCTGTGAGCCATGTTGTGGCGCTTTCCTGTTTTAATAAATAACTGTGCATTGAAGACATTAGGCCAAGCCTGGAAGCCACAGGAAGATGTGTCCTTAAAGCTTTCATAAAGAGACAGGTATTTCAGACATTCTCTCACCACAAATAGGAAAGAAAACTTGCTGCTGCGAGGGTGACTAGATGGCTGTAAAACTGAGGCAATCTGTGTGTGTGGTTTTTGTTTTTAACAGAATGGCAGTAGCAGGGGCACAAGGGAAGCAAGGACTCAGCCAAGCAGTTAACAGCTCCCCCATCATTACTCTTAACCAGCATGGCAGATGCTAACCTTGCAGATCTGCAACACCAGGCTGGCACTGGTGTCACTGAGAGGCACAGAGCACAAAGCTCACACTGAGAAACAGTGAGAGCTAGTCCAGAAAAAAAATTTCTGAAAAGGTGTGCAAATATTAAGAAGACAACATTCAACGAGATGAGCTTCTTACCATCTCTGCTGGTGTCCCATTTGAGCATCAAGTCAATGGCATATATTGCTCTTGATGAGGGATAATCACAGATGCCAAGAGGTGCAGGTTTAGCTGAAGCAACTTGGAACAATTCAGCAAATGCCTTAAAAATATTTCCCTAGCAATAGAAAAAAAAAGTCACCAAATGAGAAGCAAGGTCCTGTAAAAGCAATAAACATGTTTTTAATCACTGAATACATATTTTTAAAAGTCTGTATGGATTACAGTAGCCAGACAAAAATCTGTACTGTATTAGCTGATAAATGTGCATTTAGACCTAAAGACAATAGAGTGAAAACACCAGGCCCTCAGCAATATCCAATGACTTTTCTATAAAGCAAATCAGCACTAAGGAAATCTTGAAATTAGGGCGTTTAATATTAGAATGAAGACCTTTCTCAGGCATTATACAGAGCATTGCACTTACATGTAGAGGAAGGAAAAGGAAAACCCAGGAGAGTTCTGTGAACGTCAGCAGTACAACTGCAAAGTTCTGACTTTTCCCTGCCTAGTACGTTGCATTCTAGCTTCGTTTGTTTTGTTCTGCGATGCAAAACCTTCTATCCACGAAAGCCCTCTATGGTTGTGGGGACTTGGAGATTTAAAGAACAAACTGCATTTGTATTTTGAGAAACAAGCAGATATCCAATGTAGAAGTGAAATAAAACAGAAAGAACTTAGAGGTGTGCATTATAGCACTGAGTTTATATTACAGTGAACCACCCCTTCAGCAAATGAAAAGATGGTGTAATACTTCCTATTGCATACACAGTGTTGCTGTGGGTAACCTACAGCACATGTTGCACTTGTTTTAATTTGTCGCTTTTCATCCCTTATAGTCTGTTCCATACCACTTTAGAGCTAATGCAGCAAAACCTGTCATACTTTGAGGATCACTGATTGCATGAGGTTCTAGTTAAAACTGATGTAAATTGATTTACGGAATTCAACAGTTGTGCAGTTTATTAACTTCTGAAAGCAGACACACATACAAATGCTCAGCTACCATTCATTCTGCATCTTCTAGCTCCTGATAAATGTGGAAGAATGCACACAGTTTTGTGTATGTTTCTGAAACATCTCTTCACATTCAGCTTTTTCTTTCAAGCATGAGTTACAGGCAAAAATCAATGAGAGGGACCTCCTCTGCCTTTCTGCATGGTTTATGGAACTGTAGATTTTGGAGCTTCTTCACAGATAAAAGATGCCCTAGTATTAGAGAACTGTAGGTTTTCTTGTGAAAAGCCATTAGTGCAATAACCAGTGACAGGACTCTGGCCAGCTCACTAACGCAGAGAAGCTGGGACAGCAGCCAGATATTCTACAGTCTCAAAGGCAAAATTTAATTTAACAAACAAGGATTCTAACTTACTCTTTCAGAGAATTATGTTGGTGTAGGAAGGCGAGAAGACCAACCTAACATGGTTTCTTTTAAATATGCCACAGTATACAAACGCAGCCTATGTACCACACAGTACGGCTGTGTAACCCTTCGAGCACAGCAACTCTGGTACAGGGGCCACGCTTATTTCTATCAACCACTTGAGCACAGCTGGGCACATCCTTGTCTTGTGAGTTTCAGTGCACTGGCATAACCAAACAAACCTGAAAGCTTATCGGGAGATCTTAAGACCTACAGATCTGCTTAAAACAGATAAATCAAAACTTATGAAGCCATTTCACTGAGATGACTATACACTGTAATTTCCTACTTTAGTTTCCTACTTGTTTTGACAGCTCCTTAAGCCATTTCAAACAAAGGAAGCGAAAGTCTGAATACTTCAGTAGTTCAACTTTTCAGAATCAGAATTAAGATTCTACTGAAAGGCAAAGTAGCAAACGCTTTGAAAACAACTTTTCAACAGTCAAGTAGGCAACATCTGCAGTAATCAGCACAGTTTACATTCTGGACTTCCCTGCTTTTTTACGTGAAATACTAGGTCTTCACAACAATAGTCTTAGATTATTGGCAACCTTCTGCAAAAAAGATGGAACTCACAAGAAAAAAGGTCCTGCTCTTGAGAGTAGTGAGGACTGGCTTTATTACAAAGTCTGATATAAAGAATTCTCATAGTACAATGATAAAAAAACTCTCAAATGCTAACAACACAACGTTTGAGGAAGAATTCTGCTACGTTAATAAATGCTCCAAAGTAAAAGTTAATGTTCGTTGTCCTTTGTGGAATTTATGCATGTTAAGTATATCCTATGAGGAAAAAACCACATTTTTGGAAAAGCTAGTTTGCTGAGTAAAATGAGATCCATGAACATTTACACAAGATGAATTGCTGACTTACCTGTACTGTTTCCCAGGGATATTCAGGATATTGCTTTTCAAACAGAGGAATAAATTCTTCGCAGTGTACCTACAAAGTTTAGCAACAAAGACTGTTGGGGTTGGGAGTAACTGAGATGAGAGACTGGAACACTGAATATTTTTTGCCATTCACACAAACCCAGGCAGAGAACTAGGGAATTAAGACAGTTTCTGAATACTTTCCTTGCTACAAAAGACAACACCACAGTCTTTGACAATGAGTAGTTGCTATTTTAATAACTCTTTTACCCATCTGTCAATGTGGGTTACATTCAGCACGTAAGTTTGTGTTACCTTATACAATCACAGATGATTAGTGGGGAAGAGGGCAAAGAGTCTAAGTAAGATAGTATTTGCTTAGGACTTACATTACTTCCAACATATTGACTGATCATTGAGGTGAATGCGAAACAGGTTATTTGGCAACAATAACAAAAGAGGTATTGGAAGATTTTCTAACAATGGAAAGATGAGGGAATGTTTTGGAATGTTTGCTCACCTGTTTTAATGTTACACCAGGAGCATAATTCATAACTGTGAAATGCTTCTCATAGTCATCCAAGTCATCAAGTGAAAATGCCCTAAGAAATAAAACCATTCCTTAGTTTCTGAGGATTTAATTCTAGGCCCACCCACCCATTAATGAGAGAAACAATTACCTATTTGAAAAGCGCAGCCAGAATACATCATAGACAAACAGCTTGAGTGGTTTTATGGACCGCAGCAATACAACATAACGGATGTCAAATTTAACCATTCCCACATCTTCTCGGTGAAACAAGACTGGATTCTCAATATATTTGCATACCACCTGCAACAAAGCAAAACCACTGACAGTAAATATAATCCAACTGAAATGAAAACAAAGTGTCACTGGATCTCAGTGATTTAAGGTCTCCTTGTGTGCATTTTGTTTTTTCTTTAGGAATGTGCATGAATGCACAATATTTTTATGCAAATAGGTACCTTTTATCTAACCCAAACATCAGGGTGGGGAAGAGGGGGGGGGCAGAATGTACTCATTTTTAGAAATAAAAAAATAATTTCATTTATAATTTCAGTGATCTTGTTGTTTTGAGCTAAAATGTGAAGCAATTCTTTGTGCACTTCTGCATTCCAGGAGATATGCACAGTCTACACACCAACAGAAATAACACTGAAATGACATATGGATGTATGACCGCATATTGCGGACTCCCTGTAATAAGCTCCACAATTCATCTGTTGTTGGCAAAGACAGTAGTTTGTGCCACTGAGCAGAGCTGTGGATCAGCAATAATGATCAACCAGGGGACAGAAGCAATAATGTTCGAAAATTTATGATCAATGCTATCTATACCTGATGTATGTTCATATGCCAGTCTGAGGATTATCACTAAAGCAGCACCACAGTGAAACATTTGTTACTGCCATGCCAAGTTTCATTTTTTGAATAAAACCCACCAGGCCCTAAGTTCATCACTGCAACAAAGGGAGCTGACCAATTTGAATCAGAATTAATTCTGAATTTATTGAAACTGTATGCTTACAGCCTGCATACGAATTTTGAAGCATATACATTTCCTTCTTTGTATTTTTATACCTCCTTCTATGAAGCAAGTTCTTCGGCTCTTCCTTTTAAATAACACTCAAACCCATGCTTTCTAACCTTTGGGCTGCTTTCCCTATGCCTGATGATATTGTTAAGGCTGTTGGTGATGTGGGTATCCAGGCTTCTGGCCAAGTTCCATGGCTTGCATATCCAGTGGTTATCTTCTCCTCTGCGAACAAAAGAGAGAAGCCAACATCTGTAAGTATCCACCTCATTAATCTGTCTGAACATCTGCTTGAGCTGATCAGTGTGTTCCCCTGGACAGATCCTTTATAGCTGTTGGCTACAGTGCAAGAACTAAGGGCACTGACTAACAGATGGGAGCAGGAGGCCTTTGGGTGTAAAGGGGAGAAAAGACAGCAGTAACTTTCACTAATCTTTTCAGCTAAGGCCTAGCATGCTCTCACTGTTCACTTCCTTCTTCTGACTCCTTCAGAAGGGGCAAACAACCCATCAACAGGACTGCATCATCATGAAAACACATAGACCATGGTGTGGAAGGCATTCTGCCAGGAGTCTGAGAGCATTCTGACTTTCAACACTGATTTCCTAATAACATCTCCAGCTCATTTACACTAAAAGACACCATCACACTATCTCCGCAGTTCACACTGCAAGAAAATGAAAGCACACCACGATTTTTTTTGCTTTCTAGTAACTAGTCACCTCAGGGTACAAAAGTCTTTGAAATATCTTTGAGGAAAATCGGCAATGTGCTCTTTCAATGCATCTTTCTGAGTAAGGGGGCAGGGTGGCACCTGTTGCCTTCCTCTGTCTATTAAAATATCCTGAGAAATTTCACAAGCTTCACGATAAACAGCACAAACTGAGCTGCAGTTAGTGGTGTTAAGAGAATCCATTGTGTTTGTTTGAAACTTCCTGCCCTTCCTTGCCATTCTCCACATACACATGCATTCATGGTCAATCCCTGGTATTAAAAAAGAATTAAACCTCCAGACAAGAGGGATACATGGAAGGAGCACTCTCTCCTGGTTGTGTCAGTCAACAACAGACTATGTGGAGCAAAGAATGACTAAATGAAATGCCTGGCAGGTGGCACCATAAACAAGCATCACCAAGAAAGCAACTGCGTCAAAGAAGCAACTTTTCAACCAGAGGACTCCATTCCAGGCAATAGGTTTTCCCACTAGCAGTGCTTAGTGCTTTCTCTATCTCTCTTAGTCAGAGAAAATCTTAAGTTTCCACCCACTCCAAGGCAGCTGCAGGAGAAGAAAGAACATGGATTTAAAACCCTAAAGCTCCACAACTGCTTTAGACTAACTCTAAAACTAAATTTTACTTTCACAACCTTACAAAACCCAAGTACTTTAAACATCTTCCACTCTGGTTTAAGTGCAAGAAAAACTGCTACTGATTGCCTGGGAAAAAACCCAACATTTGTTGTAAACGCATTTTGATCCTTTATATATCTGTTAAATACAAGAGGTAAGAGTTTGACTAGACAAAACCAAACAGCTTCAAATCCACATTCAAGTCATGGAAAAGTTTGTGTTTCAAAATGCATTGCTTAACTACTCTTACATTAAATACCTAAAAACCTTACAGTTTCCAGGCAAAATTAATTTGAACATAAACACAGCACAGCAAAAGCAAACTCAAGATGGCAAAATAGTTGCCAAGTCCAAAATGCAGGGTACTGGTCTTTGAGAGAAGTGGTATCAAGAAAGCATAAAATGTAAATAAGTAGAAACACGAGCCACCTTCTGTCACGTTGCTGAAAGTAGCTGATGAACTGAGGCAATTCTGTCTGCAGGTTAAAAGTACGAGGCAACCATCTTGGCCCATCCAGTCCTCCAGCACGTCTGGAGATCGATGCCAAGCAATCTTTGACAGTTAGGAGGTTCTCACATGGGAACTGATTCAGCATTACCTCAGGCCTTTCCTCACTTAGCTTCCTACAAAACAGAGAAGTTGCTGGGTGAAGGAGGAAGGTCCTTTGGAACAGTCTTTATAGCAACAAAAGAACTTATATTATCAGGGGAACAACTGCAACCTGTAATCTTTGAAGTGTGAGAAATTGTAGAGGATGTCTGCTTCTTTCTCATTGTCTGTGAATACAAAACGGGGATGCATCAGGTTGTTGAGGACTTGCTGAATGTCTGTGAAAACCCTGAAAGATGAAAAAGGCACATGAAGAAAAATGTTTGGTTTCTGAAACTGATCAACTCTTGCTTGAACAACCACAACAAAGTGTTAAAAAGCCTGGCTTCCTACAAGAATTATGCTTTACCAATACACGCTACCTGTGACAATCTCTTATTAATCCACAAAACCATTTAAAACTGAATTGGTAGACTTAAAAAAAAGTGTTTTCAGACAGAAATCTCAAAGATAGCTTAGGTCCTACAACTTTCACAAAAACAATGATTCAGAAGACTGCAACTAAGTCCCTAACAGAGAAAAGCAAATATGAATTCAATATTCTACATGAAAGAGTACCTGAGCGAGAGAGACCTTGTAAATGTTTTCATTGCTGGAAGAGCCCTAAAAATAAGCCCGCCACCAATCCATGAGAAAGAAATTGCCAGGAAATTCAGTCGGTCTAACTCAGTAGCTTCAGAAGACTATTCTAATTTGTTCAGAACTTCCCACACACAGACATTTCTTAACAATCAAAACATATCAAAGTATGTACGTACTTTTAGCTTAATACAAAGCCCATCCCATCCCAAAAAATCAAAACCAAATAAAAACCCAACCCAAATCTGATACACATTAGAGAACATAGCCAAGAATAAGATGTTGTATATCTTAGTATTTTTACCTAAATAAGATACGTCAAATAAAGCCAGCTTGCAATTCAGTGAGTGACTTGGCTATCTGACATGCTAACATAGGCAGATAACAATATAGGGTATTTTGATGATTTTACAGCTTTAAGTAAGGTTACTTAATCCACATTCAGCATGATGCCTCAGAAAGTGAGACTGACACAGAAAAACAGTTCTCATGGTTAAGCAAACATTTAAACGGTCTAAGCAACCACTATTTTTTTTTAATGAGAAACTACTACATTCTTCCTCCTTGCCAAATCTAATCTTATCAGTTGTGTAACTTTTCTCTCCTTCTCTGCTCCTAACAAATTGGAAGATATAGTCCCCTCAGAGAGATTAGTCTGAAATGATGAACTGTAAAAATAAGCCAGTCACAGGAGAAAACATGTTCTTTAAAAAGAAAAGTATGCAAGATGCTTTGCATAGCTCCACATGTGACACACTACGAAAGTTACACTATTTGTGCTGGAGCCTAAGACTAAGAGGTGACTTCACGGTACGTGACAGGAGTCAGGGTGGCATCCCCATTGAAAGACATCACCAGTCTTTCCCCACTCCTGCAACAGAGTGAAGTTATCTCCACACAGCCCATCCAGCACTTCTTTCTGAAACCTGTGACTTCTTGGCTTCTCCTTGTAAGTCTGCAAACTAGGAGAAAGTACAACACCAAATTTGATACAGGGTCCAATGCAAGTTTCACCAAACCCATTTTTATACACGAGCTATCCAAATACGCACTGGTTTGGATCAACTTTCAGTCCCTGCTGAAGCAAGAGGGATTCCAAGGGGTGACCTGAAGATAAAAGGCCTTATAATGCAATAACAATGTCTTGGAGCATCTAACATTGCCACACAAATACAAACACAACAACATATGCAACACGAGAAATACTAGAATTTAAGTTACTCATACAGTTCCAGATCAGTCCCTCACAAACACATCCCACAAGTTATCATCCCTGATAGACACTAATCCTCTGTAGCTGGATCCAAACTTCACTGATAGGTCTTAGCAGAAAGAGGATCATCAGACCTACACAATGGACCTATTCTGCTGGTTAATAAATAGATGCAGCAAATTTGTTGTTTTCCTTTTTAAATTTTTTGTGATTAATCCTCTCCAGCATGGCACTGAAATATTTTGCCAACATATTGCACAACTTGTGGCAGAGTGCTGGAACGCTGGCCCTCAGGATTCCCAGCTTCCACTCCAGAGTGCTCATGCACCTCAGGAAAGAGGGGAAAAGTAACACAGCCAAGTATAAGGCTTTTTACACTCATTCTGAAAAACAATGAAGTTGGATAGAACTTGCATAATGTTATGTATTTGGAGTACAGCTATAGTTAGAGTTGGGCTAAGGCTGTGCAATTATTTAATTAGTTATCTGCAAGAAAAGTCCAGTTACAGTTGCTTTTGCTGTGACAGAAGTGAAACCTCAGTTCAAAATCAGTGCTACGCTGGAGCTGTGAAGAGTTAGACAGGACTCCTTTGCATACATATGACTAACGACCTTGCATGCACTTACAGGTAACTTAAAGAAGTTTTTACTGAAATTAGTGCAAGTAACTCAGCAAGGAATCTTTGGGAGTGAAAAGAAAAAGGCTTCCTTCCCCTTCAGTTGCAGCTACAGAAAATACCTTTAAAACCTCTGGTTCTTCAACTGATAATGGTTCTTACAACAATCTTCCAACTAGGGTAACAATGAGCCTGGACCATAAAGGCGTTAAAACAGATTAATCAGTGCTTAGGGCCAAATAAAAACATATCACCGTGGCAAACTCCCTTACTCCAGTCAGTAAGAACCAATAGTATGAAAAATGCTTTTGTAACAAAAGGCCTGAGGCCAAGGCATTTGGCCTTACACAGTATGGAAGAACAACTGAGGAGCCTGGCAGCATCTGGTAACTCCCATAAATCTTAGCCCACATTATGCCCTTCCTAAAAATCCTAACGTTTCCCACTATAACACTGAGCTGCCTTTATAGATACACAGAAGACAGCTATATATTGTAGGAAATACATAACTATCAAAGCCTATTAAAAAGACCTTTATTTTTCCAGTGGCTCACAGCTACACACAAGACTTCAGAGGCATTACTCACACTAACAACAAGAAGCCTGCTTTCTTAATTTAAGCCTTGCTGAGGAATTTATGTACCAAGGTATTCTAGATTATGTACCACAAGTCTTGCTTATAGAACACAAAAATGCAGCACAAAAGAAACAGAGGAGCTCAATCTACATTTGATAATTGCAGGAAGATCACTGAAATAATGGATGGAGGTTAAGATTAGATGGAAAATAAGACTGTTCCCATAGTTCCAAGTTATTCCATTCAATGTATATGCAATCCTCTTACCATAAAGATCTTGGAACAGTCACAGGCTCTGGAACGCAGATTATTTAATGTTGACAATGAAGATTTCATAGGAACACTAAATAAAGTTAAGGTATTTCAGTGCCAACACCTACCACTGAGTTTACTGACAAGACTCCCTTTGGTCTATCCAGTATCAATGCATACATTTGAAAAAATCAGACCTCTGCATTGAATAACAGACTATAAGGGCAAGCACCTGACAACTGTTGGCAGACTCTTTCGTTGTTATCCAAAGAGCGCACAGACATTTCCCTCGTTTTCTGGGGCATTTCTCTTGTTTTTGGTTAAATAAGTTGTAGACACTGGAATGTGCACCTCTGAGAATACGCATCCATGTAGATATGTCCATGTAAAAACACAGATAAGAAATGTACCAAGCCCCATTCTGGGTTCGATAGGTGAGAGAACTTCTACACTGCAATATTGTAGTATTAGCCAACTTATTTTTGACCTTTCATTCCAATATCAGTGACACACTGAACCAACAAAGTCAGCTAACCACACTTCCTGAACGATCCCTACACCTCCTTGTCATACAGAAGTCCCAGTGGGAATGCTACAAAGTCTAGGATTAAAGAAGATATTATTCAGAGGAATTGTGCAAACAAGATAAAATATGTTAGATGTGGAGGAGTTTTTGCAGGCTGAAGGACACAAGGAAGTGGAGGCTGTCCTTGAAAGACCTTGGCTGAGAGAAGGAGAAAAAGTAACAAGAAGAAACACAAAGATGGCACGCAAAGGGTTAATCTTAGCCAATCATATGCCTAGCTTGGGCTGTGAACAAGTAGCAAAAACTTGTTTTACTAGTTAACATATATAAAGGAGCCATTAAGCCTAATAAAAGGTCTTCTGTTCATCAGGAAGGAGTTCATGCTTCAGTTCCCTCTGTTAGATATTACTTAATTCACCCAAAGCATTTAAAGCCAAGAAGCAGTTACAAGAATCAAATCCCAAAGCACAGGGCTGACAAAAATGATCAAAACAAAGATTTGCCATCTCATAAGAGCTCTTTGGGCATCTTTAAAAAATGACTGATGTAGCTGAAAAAAACATGAAAGGGAAGATGAAAAGAAAAAAAAAACCAAACCAACAAACAGCCCAACACAAACGGGAAAGACCTTTCCTATGAATTTTGTCTTCGAAATGTTTAGTACTTTTATGCATCTTTTTTTCAAGCCAACAATCCTCAGTCTACCTAGGGCAGCATTTACTATGAATGCTACAAGACCTTGAACTACATGTACTTGCTCTCCTACTTTTCAGGATTCTGGTTAAAAATTTCATCTTCCCATTCTGTCCTAGCTCTACATAGAAACATGATGACTAAGAATTTGTCCCAGGTTCTAAACTCTCCAATCACATGCATTTAATTACTCCTGAATCCTGTAAAACCATGCTAACAGACAACACAGACAAATACATTAACAGGCTACATAGACCTAACCAGCTTCATGTGTTGCCATCTGCCTGTCCATGGTGGCAGTCTTAAAACCTTTAAGGCTTTGAAAGGGACTTGGAGCACTGGAAGACTGTAACTTCTGCTAGGTCATCTGGACTCTGACATGCTGCACTGCTCCTGGAGGGAACTCTAGTAGCTGAAATTCAAAACACAAAAAGGATCTTCCAGTTTGGGCCTCCTGTGGAAGCAAAACTGCTCTCCTTTCAGCAAAGAAAACCTTTAGGAGTATACGGACAGAGTGCTGACAGCATTCTTCAGAAGAAGAGCAGGAGGAGTTTCCCCGCTCCCTCTCTTTCTGCCTCCCTGATGTGAATGTTACTCCCCTGGAACAGGAGATCCAAAATAAAGAGGTAGCAGTGAAAAATAAGTTGAA
The DNA here is from genome assembly GCA_013389865.1 of Piaya cayana. Taxonomy (NCBI): domain Eukaryota; kingdom Metazoa; phylum Chordata; class Aves; order Cuculiformes; family Coccyzidae; genus Piaya; species Piaya cayana. The sequence continues at coordinate 199,861 of WAAB01014570.1, read as the reverse complement.
ATTTCCCAACATCCTCAATGTTTCTTTCCATCTTTATTAGAATGCATCTACCTTGAGCTTCCTTATCTGAAACAGAGGCAAGTACGCTAGATGAAAAAATAGCTTTTGCTTATCCTCAGAGTCTTGCAACCAGAGATTTCAATTATATCCTGAAATCCAGACTATCACCAAGCAAATTAATAAATGCCTCTCAACTCAACGTGACTTTAATTTTCAGTAGTTTTTAATCAAGTGAGGTTATCTAGAGAATAATAAATCACCTCAAGACAAGACGAGGGGGTGTGCATATATCTACCAAGTAAGTTTTAGCCTAACTTCATCCCTTAAGTAAAATATGGCAAGCAACAACTCAGATCTTAGCGTCAGACTACAAACGTCCTGGAGGGCAACTCACGGCACATGCTACATAATGTGTAATAGTATGTTTTTTTCTGCAATAAAATTAGTAATAAGGCAGCCTAGTCATGCAGTGCCACCGCTTTTGCTCACAAAAATCTCTTGTCTTTTCGATACTCTTCTAGCTTTCTTCTGAAGTAGTTTCACACCATACACTCCATTTCTGTAGTAAGGCACATATCCAATTTAAAACATCCCAGGTTTTGACAACATTCTCGTTTGGCACACTCCTCTGAAGAAGAGGAATAGTCTGTTACATTCACACGTGTATCTACAGACATACATGCTATAATCAAGAAGTCTCTCTTATACATTTCAGTTATACTCCATAGTGAAGTGTTACAACACAACGCAACTTTTCTTTCATCCAGAAGGTGGCACTTATTTTAAAAACATAATTAAATTTATTTTTAGAAATGCTGTAACTATCCACTTACTCTGAAGAACCCAACAAGAACTAGCAAGTCAGAACTTTAGGCAAGTGGCTACATACAAACACACCTTCAACTTTCCTCTGTTTTTCAAGGCTGTTCAGCCTTATCACACTGTAATTATTATACTCAATCTTGGTAAGAAAACATTTTGTTTACAGATACTTACTTGAAAACTTTGTCTTTGTCATAAACTGGTGGGTTTATTGCTATAGGTAATTTTTCCTTGTTTTCTGCTAAAAGAGCCTGAAAAACAGAAAAAAAAATCGCAAAAAGTTAACACTAGGCATAACAAATGAGCAGCCTTAGGTCAAACTTCACAATATACAGCGCATATAAGCAGCAACTTAGACCATCTGAATTCATAAGTATGCACAGTGAGTTTTATAAAAGAAGTAACTATAAAACAATGTAATTGTTAAGGAGAAGCTGTAGGCAAAAATATTATGTACAACTCAACATTCATCCAAGTGTTTTATTAGCAATAGGCTGCTGAAGTTTAGCCCACTGAAGTTTTCTCAAATCTTAAACCTTCACAAATAATTTCTGCAATTATTTATCTCTGTATAAGTATTTAGATTTATTTGCAGTCACAGTAAAAAACATAGCCCATCTGCACATCTCATCAGTCCACTGCCTTCATCACAAGTGAATTCCACCAAAGCTGCATTGTGAGAAATATATTACATTATGCAATATGCTGATCAGAAAAAAATCAGCACAAGAGCAGAGGTAAGAGGCTATTAGTAAAAAAGGAACAGGAAACATGGCTTCAGGACCCCGGCTTATCAGCACTGTCAAAGCACACCGAGAAATTCCTCTTTCTCCTAAGAATTAGGCAAAACATCAAATCACAGATGATCATATGCAGTAAAAGACAAACTTACTGTATTTCTAACAAAATGGAAGATTGACCATTCAGTTATGTTTTATTACTAAAAAAAAATACATATAGGAGGCTGGAATCCAATTCTGCTCCTGTAAAAGCGAGCAAAAGGCTTTTTGCAGTCTTCATCAGTAAGCATGCTTGAAAAAAAAAAAATCACACTCCACCTTTAACAACACCTCTGAACAATAAAAGAAAACACACATTTGGATCATTGCTGATACCCTGCCAAAGGAATTAGCTCACAGAAACTCTAGGGTGGAAGAAGTGCATCTTGAGAAACCAAAGTAGCTGCTACTCTGCAACAGCTCCTCGAGTCTCAGGCACTGTGGCTGCCCTCATAAGCTGCAGTGGTGAAATGTCTGTCCAGTCACAGACATGCCTCCTTACCTTTAAGGCTGTCATAGGGAATATAATCATACACAATTGGAAAGCATGAACAAAACCACAATCGTAATCAAAGATCTTAAGACATCACCTTCAAAAATGGATTGGACAGTATCAATAGAAAAATAATTCTTGTAGTCATCTAGGAACAGGAAGGGAGCCTGTACTTTTAAGAGAAGACTACAGTTTTCAGAACAGTACCAGAGGACTCATCACTGTCTTTTCTGCAAGTCAAACACAGTGAGCTGTTGCAAAACAGTCACTACCCTAGTCCCTCTAACAGATAGTTCTTCCAGACACTTCATTAGAAGCTGCCTCCCCCGACACTGGTTTCTGCAGTCATTACCCAATCGTTACCCAAAGTAACATTTCTGTTACAACAATTGTGGTCTGTGTTGGAGACAAGAATTAGGTAACAGAACAAAAACCAGGTAAAAGTTAAGCCACAATGTTGCCGTAACAACTCTGATTCTTTTAAACAGAACACAGGCCTTTGGTTTTATTTCAAGGAATATCAGAATAAGAAACGTAACAACCTTAGCTACAACAAAAAAAACAAGAACGCAGCCCATCTAAACCCAAATGATTACATGCACAGTAGTAAGGCAGTTGCAGAAACTTCAGAGACAGCAGTAACTGATTTTGAAAGTGTATGAGTTGCATAAATATCTAGAAACACTTTCATACAATTGTATTTCCCTGCAGAACTGCTGGCTCACATTCTAATGCTGTAAGCAGATTCCTGAAGTTGTCTGCACATTCTTGCACGTGCAGCTCTGCTTCTGTGAAAATAAGGGAATTCAAAGTGACAGTGACCTGGTGTCTCTAACTCTCTCACTTCTGGCATTTAAAGATGTGCTATGCCCTAAGCTATTCTTCAGTGGTCGATCACCACTTTAATGTACAGTTAAACACCTTAGAGCAAAAGAAAGCTCTATTGGTTGGTTCTAGCATTAATATTTTGCTGTCATCTCTTCTGAATAGCTGAGTGGCAAAGACACAGTAAAGAAGAAAAAGTACACTCCAAGATGATGTTTTTTAAGGTGGCGTGGTAAAGGATGATACTGCTTGCCCATTTGCCACACACAGTTCTTTAGCTTGACCTTAGCACCCCAAAACAGAAATAAAACACAGCCAGAAAAATTGCCTTATCTGAGATCTAGGCACTTTTTTCAGGGGAGCACCTGTAAAACATGAACTATGGGTGCATTGCTGTTCCTCATCTGTAAATGCAAAGCATACCTATCCCTCTTCTGAAAATGCAAAATCCCAACCAACCACTTTGACTCTGGTTACAAAACAGCCCAGCTATTTTGAGTGAATGTACACCTTTATTTGGCAGAAGCAGGTTGACTTCATTTCTGATCAGATATTGTCAATAACATATTCTGTCTTTCTGCTATCATGAGAAACAGACAGCTGGGGTATATATTAGTCTTTAGGAGCTGCACTTTAAATGCTCTAAGTGGCCAGTACAGCATCCCCAGAGGCATCAGGTCTCTTCAGATTTTTTAAAAAATATTCTCATGCAGACTCGGTTCATGAAAAGGAGATTTCAAACATTAATTTCATGTCCTTAAAATATCACAACTCTACAGTAGTAAGGAGAGCTCAAAACAAAACAGCCAAGTATTCATAACAGTGCCATCGAAGATGTCTGTGCTCTAACATTTTAACGGTTCTAAATCACAACATTAAAAGAGATGTCAAACTGAAAAACAGAACCACTTCTAAAATACTAAACCAAATCTTTCAGCAATTCCAGACTGACCAGAAGTGCTACAGTAACAAATCAAATGGGTGAACTAACAGACAAGGTATCAAACATCTAACTGAAAAAGGAGCACCCATATGAAGTACCTTGTAGCATGCTTATAAAAAGTGATACAGCACCACATTAACAGGGTATTGCATCTGTGTGACAAGGTTTGGGGCAGCAGGAGAGAAGAGAGAAGAGAGAAAAAGTGTGAGAGAAACAACTCTGCAGACACTAAGGTCAGTGAAGAAGGAAGAGGTGCTCCAGGCAGTGGCACAGAAACTCCCCTTTAGCTTGTGGTGACGACCAGGGTGAGGCAGGCTGTGCTCCTGTGGGAGGGACCCCACAGTTGAGCTGAGGAAGAGTGGGAGAAGTCCTCATCTTTAGAAGGAGGGTAGAGCAGAGACCACGTGTTATGAACTGACTGCAACCTCCACTGCCCATCCCCTTGCATCACTGGTGGGGAGGATGCAGAGAAAATTGGGAGTGAAGTTGACCCCGGGAAGAAGGGAAGGGTGGAGAGAAGGTGTTTAAGATCTAAGATTATTTCTCATTATTCTACTCCAATTTGATTGGTAATAAACTAAATTAGCTTCCCCAAGTAAAGCCTGTTTTGTGCATGATGGTAATCGCTGAATAATCTCTCTGTACTTATTCTTGACCCATGAGCCTTCCATTATTTTCTCACCCCTGTTGTGCTGAGAGGGAGTGACAGAGCAGCTTGACAGACACCTGGCACTCAGGCATGGTCAACCTACCACAAACTACTGGAGCTTATTTGTGTTGCTTCAGTATTTAATCAGTTAAATATTATATGTGATCTTTAAGCCTAAAAAGAAGCAAAATCATAACCTTTGCCATGTTTGTTAGACACTGACTCTTTTAAAAAGAGGTAAAAAATGAGATTAACTTGTTAAAATTATACCTGGTAATGCTCGTCTGATGGTTCTGGTGTAAAACAGTTGACATCCAACACTTCATTATGCACCCATGGTAACAAAACACACTTCCTGATCAGGTGATCTGTTTCCCCATAAGCATAATCGCGAGTCACTTCATCTGCAGCAAAACAAAGAGAACCTTTGGGAACTGCCTTCCTCGTAGCTTATCACACAATTGACATCTGGACTGTTTATAATACCACAACTTTTATTATTTAAATGCAAAACTAGAGATAAAGAACTACATTTTAAAAAGTATTATTTATGATGTAAAAATTAGTCTGAAACCATCTGACTTATGTCAGCTTAGTCAGACAGCTGGATTCTTAAACCTTAGCTACAACAGGGGCATAAGGTAGCCCCCACCTAGATTACAAAAGTAAACCACTGGCCTGGCATTTCTCAACTTCCAGTACTTGACTTCCTGATTCAAAGCTACAAACAGACTTTTAAGGAATTTTTTAAAGTCTCATATGACTGAATCAATAATTTCACTAAGACAATGATCCAAGATTTAAGTTGTCTGCCAAAAAAAACATGAACAACATTTTTAGACTGATAAAGGCCTCCATTTCACATGAATGATGGACTTACCAGGCAGAGAACTTTTACATTTGTTAGCATTACAAATACATAGTAATTTTGGTCTTGAAATATTTGTTCTGCTGTGAAGTCTTTAATGATTTGTAATATTATGGCCTGTCTTCTACTGTAGGCATAAAAAAAAGTACTCAGACACACCCTTACCCCCAGTTTCAAGGTCTCTCAAAGGCCAGAGAACAGTGTAAGCAATTTGTTGAGGCACATAAAACAGAGGTGCTGTTGCAAAACTAGGTTGATCTGAATGCTGAATGCGTGATCCAAATTCATCCATAATGTACCAGACAGGAACCTTCTCCTCAGCAGTCTGTATGATTAAAGAGAGAGACACCCTGCGCTTACTAATTGCTAGAAAAGTACAAGACAGAAGGCACTGGCAAGACTCCTGACACCATTTCTGTTCCCTACTCTTGCCCAGACTGTGAGCACGTGCTAGGTAGAGTAACACTTTCATCCCGGCAACTTGGAGACTAAGCCGGCTTAGCATCCAGCCACTGATGGGAACAGCCTGTTCTAATGTCAACTGCAGTGTCCCATCCTCTTTCTCATGCTACTGCCACTGCTTACCAGACACACTTACCCTGTATCAAGCCAGCCAGCTCAGGGAGCTAAACCAGCAGAGGGGTTGTTTGGTAGGATTAGTTTTCCTTCCGTTTCTATCAGAATCAGTTTGCTAAAAGGAGTTTCAAGTTTACAACTTATGAGTGAAGAAGATCAGAACTGCCTTCTGCAACAAAAGCCGAGTGTGAGACTGCCAAGGTTACATCATCAAAATATCCCTTCCTCTAACACTTGTCATGATAAAATCCTGAATAAATGAACAAACTTTACATTGTGTAGCAGCACTACTGTTTCCTTTTTACAGAAGCAAAAACAGAGCATGGAGATTAAATTTAGGATATTCAAGCACCCCAGTGGCAGAAAGGGGAACAGAAGACAAGTTCAGCTACATGCTGAATTATCAGTCTTCTAGGAAATCACTTCTCAAGAAGTAACACAGTTCCACCTGACTCACAAGCCATGCATAAAAACAAGATGTGAAACAAAGACAAAGGGCAGAAACATGGAAAGCTACTACTCAGATCTTGCTTTTATTCAAACAAAAAGAGAAAGCAGTCACAACAAATCCCTTTCCTGGGGATTTTTGAGGCCTGGTACTACTGTGAGCTAAGCTGATGGCTTACTTGAAAAACATATCACCCAGAGAACAATTTCAACCCCAAGAGCTAACAGGTGCAGATTGGCCACATTCACACCAACCAAGATTAGTCCTGCCTATTCGCCAGAGGGCTTGGCCCAAGCAATTCACCTTCTTAATCTTTAACGCAGAAGCTTGCAACAGCCTAGGAGCTACATTGCAGACCCTACAAAAGGGTTTTTAACTGAACCTTGAGGGTTGTATTCCCTCAAAAATGGCATGTATGCACTTGAAAGCATTTGAAGGCTCAAGACATGCTGTTACAGTGCTGAAGGACTACACAGGGCAGAGGGAGCAAACCTGATGTGGTCTTATCCGCATAACTTAAAAGCAGCAGCCCTTGGAGAAAGCTATGGCTGGAAACACACTTCATCTTAAAGCTAGCTTGTTCTCACCTGAGTGCGAGTTAACATTTACACAGTACGGAGGAATAGTTGCCAAATACAAAACAGGAAGTTAAGTCATTGGACAGCATAGCTGTATCCCTGATATGAAAAGCACTCTACACAGGTGAGGAAAACTGTGAGTGAGCATAGCTGAGACATACACTTCTATGCAGGATAGTTGATTCATGAGATATTTTTTCTTTCACTATGAGAAAATCTGAGCAGGAAACCCCCACATAAAATCAGAACTCCCCCTCCTAGACCCGTTATTATGCAGCAGACCCTTCCCTCCTTATAAACAACACCCCCCCTAAATTTGTCATCAGAAAGCTGGTAGCAAGCTGTTGTGCATTTTAGCCCTAAAAAGCACTGCTCTCCTCCCAAGCATAAGCAGTCCGAAATGCCTGTAAAGGACATTTTTTAAATGAAAATGTGTCTTTATTAATAGCTGTGTACTGGGACGTCTTTACCCAGGATTGCTCAGAACTTCTTAGTTGGGCTTTATGGACTTACCCCTTGAGAAAGCTTATAGGTCTGATTGTATTTCCACATTTCCCTCAATACTTGCTCAATAATGCCCTCATCTGGGATCTCTCCGTGAAAGTCGATTCCCATGAGGTTCGTCATCCTGTGCAACAAGCTGGGTACGTGAAGCAGCTGCTGGCGGGCATGTTCAACACGGTATGTCCATGCGTGGTCAATGAGGAAAATGCTTCAAGAGAATTTTGGTAATGTTACAATGGTGCATTTTTACATGCCTATAGCCACATGTTCTGAGAATAAGAACTACACTTCCTAGTAGGTGGTTTGAAAACTGAGTCTTCTTTAACTCCCAATGTCACTCCCAGAGTACATACACTTTAGGAACAACTTCTCAGCAGTAATTTAACACTCTGCTTTTGTTCTAGAAACCTGGTTGTGCATTATTTATCCATTTCCATGAAAATGAGGAGCAAACACAGAACAGGGCACTCAGTTTGTAAGCCCAGTTCCTTTTAAAGGCTGGAAACACAAGAATTTCTACCCTTTTGATCCTTAACATCACTGCATCAACCTGATATTCATGTCTGAAGAAGGAAAACAACACATTATTTTGCAAAAGCATTTGCAGATCTTGTTTGGCATGAGCTCTGTAACATCTACCATCAGTAAACCTACATGGAAAGATTCGATCAGCATAAGCCTGTATTATTTGCTACTAAAACAAAAAAAAAAAATTACATTTTTAAGGTGTGGGTTTTTTTTTTTACTGATTCTTTGGGTTTTTTTGAGGTGTTTCTCCCACCTCCCCTTAAGGCCTTTTTAGAAAATAAATGTAGTGTTCTAAAAGAATTACCAATCTGACCCAAAACAAAATCATATACAACTGGCCCAAGCTTTCTTTGAAAAGTTTAACTCCTTTTAGGCTGCATGATTTTTAAGAAAAACACATAGTTAATCAAACAGAAGGATTATCCACATTTTTGTTAAATCCTCTTACTGCCCCAAGTCAGAGGAGAATCTAAATTCTACTTGCTAAAAAAACCCCAACAAAACAAACAAACCCACCCCACTATACATTTCAGAAAGTTAAAAACATTATAGCTTTCATGTACACTGAATATCCTTGAACAAGCATTGTATCTCAAATTCCACATGTGAAGAAGCCTCATTTAAATTTAAAGACTCCGGGGAACACTATGGTCAAGCTCTTTCAAAATCTGTCAGCAAGCAGGTGTGCTGATGTTCTGCTCCTACATTCCCACATATTTGAATGCTGCAAAGAGGTTCAAGATTACTGCAGAAGCTATTTCGAACTTTATAACCTAAGTGTGTTCTCAGATTTATAAAGGCAATTACTTAGGTTAAAGCAGCCATGCAAAGGCATACACCTATACTCTATGTTGTTTTTACTCATCAAGGCTAAATTTATAGTTTTAGACTTCGTATATTTTGCCTAAGACCTAAAAAGTATGAAAGTTCTGGCAAAAGAAGTTTTACAGATCAAGGGGAATTGTGTTTAAATATCCAGCAGAACTGACTTTATCTCACTGCCCCTTATCAATATATGACAAATAGCCTGCTCTATGTTTGAAATCAAGAAGAACAGAAAAAAATACATTGTAACACAGCTTAAGCAACTGTTTTCTAGTTTTATAGCTGCATACTAGTCTCATACTCATGACAGATGAGCTGATTCTGAAGAAATCCAAAAGTACCAAAAGTATTTAGTTATATATACATGCACAGTATACAATCACAAGATCCACTCTTAAATAATATTTTAGCCAACTGGAGGAAATTTAACAGTCCATGGACCATTATCTTGAAGCTGCTCAGTACCTTCTTAGCCTGTGATTTGTGCAGGTCACAATTATTTATTTAGCTTTTTTTTTTTCCCCCCTAAGGGCACACAGTCTTGCTAGTACAACGTTTTTGTTTGCTTTCTGCATGATTCATCTCAAGGTTGCCTTATCCATGTCTTCTCCCTCAGTTTACTAAAATCAATTTTTAAGCATCTTCCCATGTGATTTTAAAAAGAACAACATTAAGATACTTGTACTCCTAGTATCCTTTGTAAGACAGCATGCATAATTCCTCTAACAGGCAGTTATGTCTTATAGTAAGAGAAGAGGATTTCTGAAAAGGACCAAAGAATTTTTAAAGCAAACTGTCTGAATCACTTTAGGGTTTAAGACTGAACACCAGTTCTGAAATCACTACTCACCTATTGGGACTGGAGGCTTGAAGCCCGTTCTCATTTGTTACTATAACTTTGAAACAAGGTTCATTTCCAGGATTTGGTTTTTTAAATTCTTCTTCCATTTCTTCATCACCTTCTTCCTCCTCATCTACCTCTTCTACTTGCATTATACCGAAGTAGTCACCAGCATCAAATACCTGAGATGGAAAACGCACAAAGTATCAAGCAGCTGGTCCAAGTGGAACTCGATATGCTTAATACAGCACTGAAAGGCACTTGTAGATAATTTTGGCTTGCAATCTGATAAAAATTGGCATTTTTAACTGAACAGATAAGTGAACAGCAGCATTTATTCTTCACATTTTAACAGAGCCGTTTGCAAAGTTTCTTTAGTTAATAGTGGCAGGAAGCTTGGTTGGTTTCTTCCGTACTAATAGTTCTACTGATGATTGTCTATTAGTTTAACTCAAAGACTTCTAGAAGCTGAAAACAGAATAATTTTGCTCAACTCTGCTAACATTAACAATCTAAGTCCAACAAAACCAGGTAATACCCAGGCTCCACAACCATAGTAAAGTACATTAAGGCCCCTGAAGAAAAAACTTTTACTACTTACGTTCTGAAACAGTTAAAACAACACAGCACATTTCTCCCCAGCTTCTTTCTCTCACAAGGAACTCCCCATGCTCCCTTACCCTTGGATAAGTTGGGTATCTATACACTTACCTCCACTGATCTGCTGAAAGGGATTTCTTTATATTCTTCCCTACTACAGACATAGTATCTTGACCCAGAACTCACATAAATTAAGGTCACTACAAAAGTTTCCCTTCTGCCAAAATCTTGCCAAATGGTGGGCTCGACTATCTTTTGCAGAATCACAACTTTGCAGACAATTGGCATGATTTCAAAATGAACATATGCTTTTAAAAAGGAAAAAAAAACCCGCATGAAGTCTCAGAAGACTTTTCAAATTCACTCACAATGAGCCAGGCAGGAGCAGACAAATCAGTTGTCTTAATCTAATCTCACTAGAAAATAGCAGAGAGGGAGAACGACCTAGAAGCATGACCTCTAGAGTTACTGGTTGAACATGTCAAGCCCAGATATATCTAACCTATCCTAAAGCCCGACTTTGTTTCTTTCTTTGCCTTATACATTTTGATACATGGCATGACACCTCTGATGCCATGTTACTAGAATTCATTACTTCTAAACACTAATGACTTATAAGCTAAAAAATTCCAGAAGCAGTGGTAAGATTTATTTGTCCAAGTGAGTACTTCTTCATGAAAATTATATCTGCTAAGCCCCAACAAGGAAGGGGAGAAATCAAACCCACAGCTGTAAAGCAAAGCCACCTAGACAAGCAGGTAGCTGCCCAGAGACAGCCACCAAGGGAAGAGTGCGATAAGGAAACAACACCTATTTCAGATTTTAAACCATAGCATGATATCATAGACCAGATCAAAGTTGAGAAGTATTTGAAATTCCTTTCTGAGAATCAGAGGAAGACATTTTTCCTTTGGGCCTGGGGAGAGAAAAAGCGAATAACACACACTTTTTTTTAATGGAAGAAGGTAGAAACCGACTTGGTACCACCTACTTCAGCAGGCATCAAAATAGCTAGCAATTCTTATTTATTCCTAGCTTCCCAGTTTTACTACAAGAGGACAATATTACTCAATATCATGACCGCCTCCTGTTACAAGAGTAGCCACCAACATTTCTCCAAGTCTCTGCTTGGCTGCCTGTGCAATTGGTAGTCGCTCTAAACTGAGGTAACCACAGGCAAGTCCCAGAAAAAAAGAAGAGTCCTTCCTTGTGTGGTTGTCAATGGTGCTCACAATTTATTTTAGTCAGGTTAGCTCCCAGCTGGATCAGCAACCTGATCTGTCTCATCTCACAAGTGCTAATCCTGGACCACGAGAGGCAGCAAAAACGAGCACTGGGGCACATACATTCCAGTCCTCCTTGAAGTGGTGCTCCTGCTGCTGGATCAAGAGCTGCTGTCCTCATCAAGGTAATCAGCTAGCAGAAGAAACAGCAGCTAAGTGACTAGCAGTCATTAAAAAGTTAAAACCACAAGTGTAATTCACTTAAGTCCACTTGACACCTGCTACTAGCACGTGTGCTTTCTACACTTGACATTTTGTTTTAAGGAGTATGTAAAAGCAGGGATATGAGGTGAGCCAGCTGCCAACTCTGAGATTAGCCTTCATTTGCCAAGGGCTCCACCCATTCACCAAACACCCATGATGAATGTTAGTACCAAATCCTTCTACAACTCTGGAAATCTGTTGGCTTTGTATTTAATTAAACATCAGCTCAAGATTTAAAAATGAAGGGACTCCAAATCCTCTAAGCCAAAGTTTTGACCCCTCTCTCTCCAAGACCAGTTGCATGAGATCGTAGCAGTTGCAGTTAACAAAAACTCTGCACTTTTAACACTTTTTCAGCAGAATCATGCTAAAAATATTTTTTCTTGGGAATTTATAACCTTGGAAAAGTCAATTAGATTCATAAAATCATAGAATCAACAGGTTGGAAGAGACCCACCAGATCACTGAATCCAACCATTGCTACCAATCTCTAAACCATGCCCCTCATCTACCCACACCTTACACACCGCCAAGGAAGGGGAGTCAACTACCTCCCTGGGTAGCCTGTTCCAGTGCCCAATCACCCTTTATGTGAAGAATTTTTTCCTTATGTGGAGTCTGAACCTCCTCTGGCAGAGCTTGAGGCCATTCCCTCTTGTTCTGTCCCCTGTCACTTGGGAAAAGGGCCCAGCTCCCTCCTCTCAGGTAGTTGTAGAGAGCAATAAGGTCTCCCTTCAGCCTCCTCTTCTCCAGGCTAAACAACCCCAGCTCTCTCAGCTGTTCCTCATAAAGCCTGTTCTCCAGCCCCTTCACCAGCTTTGTTGCTCTTCTCTGGACTCGCTCCAGAGCCTCAACATCCTTCTTGTGGTGAGGGACCCAGAACTGGACACAGTACTCAAGGAGCGGTCTCACCAGTGCTGAGTACAGAGGGAGAATAACCTCCCTGGACCTGCTGGTCACACCGTTTCTGATACAAGCCAAGACATCGTTGGTCTTCTTGGCTACTTGGGCACACTGCTGGCTCATGTTCAGTTGGCTATTGACCAACACTCCCAGGTCCTTCTCCTCCTGGCAGCTTTCCAGCCAGGTTTCTCCCAGTAATTAGGTGCACTCTTATCTGAAGCAATTCACACTTCTTGGAGCAGCAGCTCAAGACCACATTCGTGAGGGGGTTTTTTTTGTGAGGCTTTTTAAACTTCATAATTGGTAAAATGCAACAGTTTGGTACTGAACTGACTGGTTTGGCAGCAGTGGGTAGTTGGCAGTATGGACGCAGCATGTTGAGCGGGTGGACAACACTGCTGTCTTCCTCCCTCCCTCCCTCTGAGAGGATCTGTCAGACTGTGAACCTAGTAATGCAACAGCTCCATTAAAGGAAACTTAAGCTCCTTAAGCAAGAAGTGTCTGGATAAGAACATGCCACCAATGTGAAAACCTCACACTTTTGCTTGAAGCAGAATAGGCAGTATTAAGTACTCCGCCAGAATAAGTAACGATCTCTAGATGACAGCAAAGGGGAAGCAACAACATTCTGGCAGCACAACTGTTTGCAAGCGAAACATGCTTGGGCAAAATCACTCCCTCTTCATATTTAGATGCAGTTCCAACCTAACAAACGTAACGAACCAGAGAATGAGATAACAATGAAGCAGGCATGTCCTAACAATTTCAATGCACAGGCATCTTTAGTAAATTCCTTTCAGGCACAATGCAAACTGTTTTGAAGGCCACAGGTAACCTCTGAGCAATAGCCTGACTTCTGCTCTGGAGAATAAAGTCTAGTGGTTTGATCACGATGCATTCCTGCATTTAATTTATTAAAAGTCTCTGTTTCTAACTGGGATGAAACTCTAAGCAGTCCTTTGCCAGTGACATCTTTGGGACACAAAAATCTTGCGGCAATACAGAGAAGGCTACCACATAACTTAGTGTATGACTTAAACAGAAAAAGAAAAAAAAGCGAATAAATGCAGACACTGTATTTCTGTGGCTTATAACTAGATTATACGCAGTTTCTCTAGTAACATAAGAAACAATGACTATACTGGAAATAGAATTTTAGGGTTATGTTATTACACACATATACATGTGGGGTTTTTTAAAAGTGTTTCTGCCAGAAACATGGAAAAGTCTGCTTCTCAAAAGACACTGAATGCTAAATGCAAAATAAATAAATAAAAGCAGGTTTCTTGATCTAGCAGATATACCATGTTTTGAATAAGTAATGGAATTCAATTCACGGTTACACAATGCTTTCAGAGGGAAACCTGCTCCAGCAGATCTCAAGGTAAATGAAAAAATCCCAAGCCTCCACTTTTCTCAGAGGCCTTAATACACACATAGGAGGGAGGGTGCATTCACTCTGTATGTTGAAGCATGTGTGTGTTGGAAAACAGCTGCCTGGGCTGGGTTCTAAAGGTACCGATGTAAGAGATTTTAATCTGCATTACAGATCCAAACTTTCAATACTAAAAAGTTTTAATCTTTGCAACAGCTTAGGACAAATGAAAAATTCCTTCCCACCTTCACACATAACACAAGGAAAGTAATCCTATGCCCCATGTTGCCTACTGCCCTCCCTGCCTGCCCCCAGTTATTCTTTATTACCTAGACTACCAAAAAGTTTTCACCCTTTCCCTTTGCCCCCTCCACTTTCTTTATGCTGTTCCTCCAGGCCCTCCACATAATCCATTTCTAAGTAAGGTATTGTAGCTCTGTCTCTACCTCAAGAGCTCATCCCAGTCTGTGACACTCATCACAGTGATTCTCCCCAGATATCCCAGTCTTCTCCATATCCTTTTGTTCTTTTCCTTGGTAAAACCCAGAAGTTGCAACACTAGCAACAAGCACCATCAGCAGCCTAATCTATCTTCCTAAGCACATTGAAATCATTAAATATCTCTCTCCACAAACACTGGAACACCTAGTACAAAAGAACACTTTGGTTCAGCCTCCACTGCAAGCAAAATGAAACAGAAGGTGCAGCTTATCCCCTCAGGGTATAAGCTTTCTTTATCCTGCCTTTCTCCATCCCAGGCCCAGTAAGAATCAGGACTACATGTCTCCTTACTCTTCTCTTACCTTCTCAGTTTCACACCCCACCCCTCACAAAGCTGGTAACACGCAAGGATTTCAGCCACAGGACACATATCTTAAGCCTGCATTACATCACACCACAACTCCCAAGTCTGCCAGTTGCCTCCCATCCTAATACTGTGACACTGTAATGCAATAGCCCGCAACTTTGTGTTTCCTTTACAGCTTTATACTGCCTCCTATTTCCTCCTGTTCCAGTTTATCCCTTCTCATACCTTCCTATTTAAGCAGAGCAGCAAGTATTCCCCGCTCTGATTCACTTGCATATATGCCTGTTGAAAGAGGTATAATATCACGGGAAGTTTGTCACCAGGCATAAGTTTGACTTAATGTGGATTTATTTTCTCTGTCATACACATGTTCCTGTTACTAACAGTATCAAACATGAAACAGTTAGAAAGCAGCAGGAATATATTCGGACCCTTCCTAACTGCATGTGTTATAAACACTCAGACTATACCATGACTTGCTATGCTTCCCTCTCATCCCAGCCTTAAAGCTGAGATGGGGAAAAAAAGCATTCAGGTAGTTGGAAATTAGTTTACTCGTACATACATTAAACTACAGACCCTTCTTCCCCACTGTCCTATACTTCCTGCTCAAATTTTTCATCCCATTTTGTTTGTTTCTCCACTGCTCCTAATGCCCTTCTGCACCAACCCACTGCTCTTTGTCTTTTCTCCCCATACTTCGAGGCTCTCATCAGATCTCCTTCTCTTCCCAGGACTAAAAGTTCACCTTGTTCTTATTTCCTTGTGAAGGCAGACCCCCTGGAGCGCTCTCAAGGTTCCAGAGAATTAGTTTTGAGTTTTGCCTCTTTGCCGCCTTAGTTCCTTGTTCCTTTACTTCAACAAATCCAAGACAGCTTTCCTCACCACTGAGGCTGGCTACACATGTGAAAAAGGAAAAAAAATTCAAAATTCAACTTGTGGTTTTACAAGATCTTAGTCCAAAGTGACTCTGTTTCTTCACTTTGTTTCTCTTCCACTTCTCATCACAAAGCTCATCGCAGCTCATCACAAGCTGAGGGTTGCTAAAAACACGGGCAAAACACACACACATTCCATCCTCATAGGTGCCTGTAGCCTCACATTCCCTTTAGCCTAGGTAGTAAAGGGACAGGTCCAGAGACTCCTGGTGCCAGCTTCAGCTAAAGCATTTACAGCCCCTGCAAATGGATAGCCCATACCCTGTCTGGCCATAACTATGATGGGAGGACTCAAAAAAGCTCACAAAGGGCAATGTCCTCATGTTTATGCCACTCACAGATGCAGTGACAATTTCATAAAGGCTTACAACTTGCCTAAAATTCAGTCTAATAGTAACACAGCATCACTGCTCTGACATGCTCTGCAAAGTAGTCCTTGTATTGTTCTTGTTTTAATTACTGCCAGAACATCCTTCTACCACTGTCCCCATTCTCTGAAAGAGCCAAACAGCTTTAACTCAGATCAGTATTAAATGAAAAGAACAACCAGCCAAAAACACTCCCAGAAAACAGCCTGAGACAGATTACTCATGCATATGAAAGACAAACTAACTGAGCTAGCTCTGCACAGTTATACATGACTGAGAACTGGGCAGACCAGTGTGGAAGTGAACAGAACCAGGAAAAAGGAAGAAAAGAAAGATCAGGTAAAAGCCAAACCATAACATATTAACATATGACAATGTCTTGACTCTAATATTATTACTGAAGGTTTTCTAAATTCCTCTTTGGCAAAGAGGAATGAAGTTTTTAGGACACATTCACCACCTCCTCTCCAAATATGATCTCCAGTTACAGGATTCCCAAAGGCTTTCAGGCTTTATAGTGACAATAAGACAAGAGAGTTGGGGTTATTCAGTGTGGGGAGATCTTAGAGCAGCTTCCAGTACTGAAAGGGGCTCCAGGAAAGCCAGGGAAGGGGGCAAGTAGTGACAGGGTGAAGGGGAATGGTTTTTATATTGCAAGGGGGAAGATTTATACTAGGCATTGGGAAGAAATTCTCCACCTTGAGGGTGGGGAGGCACAGGTTGCCCAGGGAAGTTGTGGGTTGTTCAAGACCAGGTTGGATGGGGCTTGGAGCAGCCTGATCCAGTGGGAGGTGTCCCTGCCAACTGGATGGACTTTATGGTCTCTTCCAACCCAACCCATTCTATGAATGAATGAACAAATCCTTAAAGGTCCCTTCCAACCCAAACCATTCCACAATTCTATGTTAATAGTCCTGATGATTTTCCAAATCCCTCTTCGGCAAAGAAGGACAGAGGCTTCAGGACACACCCCGTCTCCAACACCGGGATCCCTACTTAGAGGACCCCCAAATGTTTCTATAGGTCTTTCAAAACCAGAGGCGCACAACACACCTCCCCTTCTTTTACAGCCCGAAACCGCGCCTTCCCCAGCACAGAACAGCCACAAAGTTTCCTCCCAGCCTCCCCTTGCAGGAGCAACCCCAACCTGGGAGAGGGAATCCCTCAGTCAGGGAAGCCCCTTTGGCGGGAAATAGGCGTTGTTTTCCCGCCAAAACCACGCTGTTCTCCCGCGCTTCCCACCTCGCCACGCAGCTTGCGGCACAAGCTCTCCCAGTAGCACTCCGGAACCCCCGAGGCGCGGAGAGCGGCGCCGTGCAGGGCCACGAAAGCCGAGAAGTCCTCATCCCCTTCCCCTGACATGGCGCAACCCCCTACCCCGGGCCTCTCAACGAGCGCCCGCAGCGACGCGGCGGGCGGGGCTCAAAGGGAAGTGCGCGCGCACCTGGCGAGGCGGGGGGAGGCGCCATGTCCGGGGAAGGGGGTGTGGGCCAGGCGGGAGGCGCTTATGACTCCTCCGACGGCTCTTGAAAGGGTTGGTACGCGCAGGATCACACAGGATCACTAGGTTGGAAAGGACCCTCTGGATCATCGAGTCCAGCTGTTCCTATCAACCACTAAACCATGCCCCTCAGCACCTCATCCACGTCTCTTAAACGTCTCCAGGGAAGGTGACTCAACCACTTCCCTGGGCAGCCTGTTCCCGTGCCCAATGACCCTTTCTGTTAAATATTTTGCCCTGATGTTCAACCTGAACCTCCCCTGGTGGAGCTTGAGGCCGTTCCTTCTTGTCCTGTCCCCTGTCACTTGGGAGAAGAGGCCAGCTCCCTCCTCTCCACAACCTCCTTTCAGGTAGTTGTAGAGAGCGATAAGGTCTCCCCTCAGCCTCCTCCAGGCTAAACAACCCCAGCTCTCTCAGCCGCTCCTTTTAAGACGTGTTCTCTAGCCCCTTTACCAGCTTTGTCGCTCTTTGGACACATCACACTCTGGACACTCTTGTCTGGATAGTCACAGCATGTGATAAAAATCACATTGTGTGTGTATGAGGGGGAATTTATTCTGCAGAATAGGTGTGGTTCTGCCTGTGCTCTGTTCTTCTGCCCTTAAGCTTTGATAAAATCACAGCATTTGATAAAATTGCTCTGTGCGTGTCTCTCTGTACCTGTGTGTGTGTCTATGTGTCTGTTCATGTCTCTGTGTGTGTGTTTCTCTGTGTGTGTCTGTCTCTGTTTGTGTGTCTAAAAGGGCTTTAGACTGCAGAACAGGTGTTGTTCTGCCTGTGTTTCATTCTTGTCCTGCCCTTAAGCTTGATAAAATCACAGCATTTGATAAAATCATTCTTTGTGTGTGTTTCTCTCTGTGATTATCTTTGTGCATGCCTGCGTCTGAGGGGGCTTTATTCTACAGAACAGGTGTGTTTCTGCCTGTCTTTCATACTCCTCTTGCCCTTAAGCTTTGATAAAATCACAGCATCTGATAAAATTCTGTGTGTGCCTGTGTGTGTGCATTTGTGTGTGTCTCTCTGTGTGTCTGTGTGTCTGTCTGCCTGTGTCTGTGTGTCTCTGTCTCTGCATCTAGCCAGTGGATATAGCACAATCCTCAGACCTGACAGCTGAACAGTCAGTGCAGGCAAATCTTCCTCTTTGCCTGAGACTCTGTCTTGCCTCACCACGTGCTGTGTTCCCACACTTCCCCAGCATAAAGGTTTTACTAGGACGTCACTAAGAAGACTACCTGATTAAACAGCAGAAGATAAAAAACCAGTTGTATTTCCAGTGTACCTTGACTGGGTTTCTGCCATGCTACTCTGAGTTTGAGGATGTTTTTGCTAATACTACAGTTTGGAAAAAGCGGATGGCTGTGGTGGTGATCTTGCAATAGTAATATAAAATGTGGCGATAGGATCATGTACCAGTCCTCATGAGGATCCTGCTTACCAAAGAGGTTCCCAGCACCACCCTTCCTCATTTCTGTCTTTGCCAGTGATATGGTTCTAGACCGACTATGTCGAGTATATCAAGTTACACGACTTGTTTATTTGCATAGATTTTACTCACTACACTAAATGTTGTCTCGAGTTGGGAGTGTTTACTACTGCTAATTTGAAATGGTTGTTTGTTTACTTCATTTTTGGCAGATGAATTTATAAAAATAAGAAAGTTCCCAGAAAATATATAATAATTTTATATTTAAATAAAACTTTTTCATTACCTAAAAAAACACCCCAACAATCTTTTTTCCCTATACAGACCAAGTAAACAAAAGTGGGATGCATTGTCATTTCTTTGTTGAGAAGTACATTGATTATGCCCTCTCCAGAGGCCAGGGGAACATGATCCTGTTCCAACATGAGATTTACATAATTCGTGTTCTTGCCAAGTGAGGCTGGTGCTTTCTCAGTGCTTGTTTGCACTTTCATCTCACTTTGGGCAGGAGTTCTGGCTGTCAGCCTGCTGCCTGTGGTTCCAGGCTGTTTGCAGGTCTGGGGGCTGATAAACTCCAAGTTGTGTAAACCACAGAATCACGTGGGTTAACAGTAGGTAAGACCCTATGACACAGAAGCAACAGTACGTGGGCTACTCCTTGACTTTGTTCAATAGTTCCCTACTGTGGTCTTAATCAACTTGGCAGCCTACCCCACTGTTTTGCTGGTTTTCCAGAACAGGAGTAATTCCTGGAGCGGGGAGTGGAGTCCAGCACTCCCTACTGCCCCATCACCACTTCAGCCACAGTAAGGCTTTTGGGTGCAGTCATTCCTACTCTGCAGCGTAAATTGCCTGTGATACCAGACCTGTAGCCCAGAAATACCACTGTCAGTCTCCCATTATGAAAGCAGGTATTAGTTGATAGTCTTTGTACAGAAAAGGTTACCACAGTCTATTATTTCGATTGTTTTCTTAGGAAGAGTGTCTAATTTACAGTGCCCAAAAAAATCAGTTATTACTCAGGCTGAGTGCTTATTAAATTTAATGGGTTTCTTTACATCAGTATTTACAGAGAATGCAAAAAAATCTCAGGAAGGCTGAGTTGACTGGGTGATAGCACCACACCAGCTTAAAATAAGAGGATTTAGCCTTCTGGCACTATCTGCAGGGGGCCACCCCATGCAGCCCTTGTGCCTCTCTGTCACAGCAGTACCAGTGACCTATCCGCCACTACCTCATTTAGTTCCTGCCCTGTAGAAGCCCATAGGAGAAATTTATCATGAGTTAGCAGGTGCAAAGCAGCATTTCCCTCTCAACAATTACAGCTAGAGTTTTACAAAGTTTCGTGAGGCTGCCAATTTCTGGCCAGCATGTTTATGGCTATCTGATCCTGAGAGATCTCATGTGCATTCCCCACTTTAATTTCCTGTTGTTTCATGTCAGAATCTTCCTCTTTGGCTGCATCTCATGGAAACCTTCTTCCAAAGAGGGATGTAAGGGGCAGAAGAGACCCTCAATGTAATAGCAAAAAGGAGATTGAGGGGACATATTCCTGGTGCATTTTACAATAAATGCTGTAATATATTATCAAAGGAACCATTTATTTTCAAATAAACAACATTCTTAACAGTAAAATCAGACCATGGAAATCTGACATGGGGGTTTAGATGAGAGAAAAATAATTTGCTGTAAGTACTTTATCACAGTTGTATCTGCGAGCCTAAAATCTTATAAATGCTGTTATAAGAATGCCACATATATTCTTCTGCATCAAAATAGCAGTGATTGTGCGTAGCTTTTGCTTACCTGCTTTTGTAGACCCGTGTATTTTTGGGAAAGTATTGCAGCTCTTTAACTGCATCCCTCTAAATGCAGGAATACCCCAGACAGGATTGACTGTGTTTTGCACTCACCTGGCAAGAAACCTGTGCAGAGGCAGTGATGGCAGACAGCTGTGAGCTGGACTCTGTGATAAGCCAGGTAAACCCTTCAGACAGCTGTGAGGTCATCAGCTCAGAGTTTCAAACTGCAGTGATGTCCTGGCATGCTGCTGCACACAATAACTGCATGTACAGTTATAGAAAATATTTTTAGCATGTTCCATGGCTAGAAGCTGAATGACTGAGAGAAGGAGGGGAGAAAAACACCCCACCAGATTTAGCCAGATTTGCAACACCTATCTGTTAGCTGGAGTCCAGCAGCGGCCTTATATGAAGCCTCTTTCCTGTACCCTGGCTACTGTGTGACAGTGGGACTGCACTGTCTTATTGTGTGGCTCTATGGGCACTTGAGTGAGGAGGGAAACCATGTTTTTATCTTGGTATGGGTGCCCATGTGAGCATGGAGTTTGAAAAAAGCCCTGGGGAAAAAAATCCATGGAGGGTTAGCTTGCAGGTGGATAAATGATCTTAGCAGGCTGGAGAGGAGGTGTGGTAGCCCTCTGTGTTAGAGAGTGCTTTGATACCCTTGAGCTTGATTACGGTGAGATGGGACTGAATGACTGTGGGTTAAAATCAGAGGAGCCCACAAGAAGGCAGATGTTGTGATACGAATCTGTTATAGACCACCTAGCCAAGAAGAAGCAGCTAATGAGCTTTTCTATAAACAACTGGGGATAGTCTCAAGATTGCTAGCTCTTGTACTCGTGAGAGACTTCAATCTTCTGGATATCTGCTGGAAGTACAATACAGCAGAAAGGAAGCAGTCTAGGAGGTTCTGGGAGTGTGTGGAAGACAACTTCCTTGCGCAGCTGGTGAGTGGGCCAACAAGGGAAGGCGCCCTCCTGGACCTGCTGTTTGTGAACAGAGAAGGCCTTGTGGGGGATGTGATGGTCAAAGGACACCTGGGACAAAGTGATCACGAGATGATAAGGTTTTCAGTTCGAGGTGAGGTGAAGAGGGGGATTAGCAGAACAGTCACATTAAACTTTGAGAGGGCAGATTTTGGACTGTTCAGAAGGCTGATTGGCAAAGTCCTATGGGAGACAGTCTTTAAGGGCAAGGGAGCCCACGAGGGCTGGGAGCTCTTCAAAAAGGAAATCCTAGCCATCCCCATGTTACGGAAAAGGAGCCAGTGGGAGAAAAAAAAAGCTTGGTTGGGTAGGGTGATCTTGAGAGACATCAGAAAGAAGATAAATGTTTATGGGCTTTGGAAGAAGGGACAGGTGTCTTGGGTAGACTACAGGAAGGAAGTAAGATCGTGTAGAGAAAAAATCCAGAGGGCTAAGGCCCAACTGGAAATCAACTTGGCTATGTCTGTGAAAGGTAATAAAAAACTTTCTATAAATACATTAACAATGAAAGGAGGGCTAGGGAGAATATTCATTCCCTATTGGATGCAGAAGGAACAACAGTGACAGGGGATGAGGATAAAGCTGAGGTACTTAATGCCTTCTTTGCCTCAGTCTTTAATAGTAAGGAAGGTTGTTCCCTCTGTATCCAAAACCAGGAGTTAGAGGAGCAGAATGAGGCTCCGATGATCCAAGAGGAGATGGTTAGAGACTTACTTGCCCAGCTAGACACCCATAAGTCTATGGGGCCAGATGGGATCCACTTAACGGTATTGAAGGAGCT
>WAAB01014570.1:114904-175066 GCA_013389865.1 Piaya cayana | reverse complement strand
CCTTAAGTACCCTGGCAGGGCGGGGCTGGGAGTTTGGATCACTCTGTTGTGTTATGTGAATGGAGTGGTTTGCAAGGGGGCAAGAGCTTTTCAGGCCTGCTGGGGCAGGCAGATTTTGGGATGGGCGGTTGCCATGAGAGGCTGGTTGCTAGGGCAGTGACCAAGGAGAGTCTACCTGATGTTTTTGGCCTGCTTGCCCTATATAAATGGGTTAACGCTAAATAAAGTAGGACTTCATTTGAAATCATATTGATTTGTCTGTGAAGCTCTCTGGCCCTCGCCGCGTTAGGTAGCTGCTGTAGCATTGACATGCCATGGGCTGTGCTCGTCTCCTAACAAGCACTGCTGAGGGGCAAACCTGTTACCAATCGAATTAATAACATCCCTGATTTTGTCTTCTACAGCATACTGTGTACCCTTAATGACAACTTGCACTTACACTGCAAAAGATTATTTAAATCAAATCTAACTGAGCTATTGATGTTACTACAGGTAATCTATTTTCTGTCAGGCTGTCATCATCCATTTTCATAATTACCAGCATCAGGAGTTTCGCTTGTTTTCACTGATTGTACAAAGGCTACTTGATTTGTAATCCTGGACCACAAAAGTGTACCTATCATCATAGAATTCAGCAGCAAGGATGGCCTGGTCAAATACACTTTATCTACAGCAGGGGGAAAGGGCACTTTAAATCTCTTTTAAAATCATCATTTTTGGGTGCAAATGTAGTTTCCTCTCAGTGTAGCCCTCAGTGGGACAAGCAGCAGGTGAGTTTGGAAGTCACCAGTCTTCGTGGCAGCTTGTGGTGGGAACAGCCCATCAGGCAACCAGTGGAAGAGAGCTTGCTTTCTCTTTCTTTGAGACTGTTTCTCAATAGAGGGAAAGGGCATCTGCATGAGATAGACACAGTAATGTCAAAGCTGTTTAAAGAAATGGTTAAAGCTCCTGGAGAGGTGCTGGTGATGTGGTACTTGGCTGCAGGGAGGATTTCTTCTTGCTGTGAAAAAAAAATCTTGGTCTGTTTGGTAGGAACTTAACTCATGTCTCCCTGCACTCACAAAGTCCAGCTGTTCAAAGAAAAAGAAAAAGCTCTCTGTTGCCCAAAGATGAGAGTTAGATGAAAATATGTAAATACTATCCAAAAAGAGAGAAGCTCTCTTCTGATTCCTGTCTGCATTACATTGGTGTGCGGAGCCTTTTCCATGCACGCAAATAAATGGCAGGCAGGGGTATCCATTCCATTTTCTGTTTATTATGAAATTGTTTTAAACAAAATTTTTATTACATGCTTCATTTTGAGCTTTGACATAGAAATCAAAGCTATTAATATACAGAGGCAAAAGGAAATGTATTTTCTTATAAGGTACATTTACAACAACATTTTCTACTACAAATCTGACAGTATTGTTAAAATATCGGTAAAGCTTAGACCACTGTATTTTGTTTTCTAAGTATCAAATTTTGTACAGTTATTCACTATCTTTGCTCTAAACTACCATAGTACATTTCATATGGAAATAGCTGTTTGTACATAATTTACATTGGTAATAAAGCTTAGAAGTCCCAGCAGCATCTACAAGGGTTTAGTTCAACATGTCACTCTTGCTCAGTGGTTTACACAAAGCAAATTGATACAGAAACCAATATTACACTTCAGGTATTTTCTCCGGAAATCCAGTCTAACAGAAATTCCTGCTTAACAGATGGTGGACGTGATCATAGTGAACTTCATGCAAGTTAAACCACCACTGATCCCAGCAGCGCTGTTGCCTAAAAAGGGGTCTATGATCCCATCCAACGTGAGGTTTCATTACTTCCACTGCTGCCTAGGCACACTGAGATACCATACCTTTCCTTGTCTTTATACTATATTTCGGCATAATCTTTTGAGTACCCTTTTATTTCTGAATTTTGTGTTGTTCTTTATCCTAACAATGGAAGAACTAGCACTAACTTTAAAATACATATTCTTTATATGTTATGAAGAAAGGCAAGCAATTCAGAATGATACTTGAGAGTCTGTTCTATGAAAATTAGCAGGTTAAACTGCCATGGAAAACTCTTCCTATGGCACCAGTGAGACTGCAGAAATAACAGCAAAAGTAATATGGAGGGACTAATCTGACAACTGACCACATCCACCACAGTCTCCTAAAGTACCTTTTCAGTCATGGTATAGAGTATCTGCTGCTGTCAATGCAAATTAACGGCCTTTCTAAGGTATAAAACATAGAAAACAATATTTACAAAATAATTTTAATTGAAAAAGTAACAAAAAACCCCAAACTCTAAAAAAAGATATTTTCACAATCTTTAAAATAAAGTTTAATTGAGCAAAGCCACTTCTCTTTCTAGATACTGAGAAATTCAGCTAAAATTGAATTGCAGTTGTTTGTATCTCTTTAAACTTGTTATCTTGCTTTCTGAATGCAATGGTTTAAATTATTACATCTAAAGGTACTTCTGTACATTTTACTCTTGTATATTACATATTAATTTCATAGATTAAAAGCCTAGGTATGAAACAGAATAAATAAATGAAATAACAAACTGGAATTGTATATATTCAGATACTTAGATAACAGTTTTCTGACATTAAGAAGAGTTTGACATTTCCCAGTCTGTTTCTATTCAGATGAAAAATGTTATGATTAAACGCGAGACTTCTCTTTGAATCCAGGTCTCACAGTGAGGAATAAGTTTATACTACCATAAAGAAATGTCCCTTCTTCCATAAATTCTTATGGGAGACAAAAGGACTTTTTATTCCCTCAAGTGCTTACAACAGTCTCTCATCCGAGAGAACTACTTCATTAAAGGCTCAAAGTATTGAGAGTCTATAGAACTCCTCCAGTTACTACCATTCTTATCAATCAGTGGTTTTAAACTATGAAAAAAGTGCAGCTACTTGAACTCATGACAAAGGTACAAGTAACTGTGTGTGTTGCTCGTTCCCATCATTAGAAAAGAGAAAATCCAGACCCCTGAGGTGGCTGAGAAATTTGCCACTGGATTCAGTTGTTGAAGACTTCACTCCAGCTTCTTTTTTAAGAGCACTCAAATGTATTTGGTGTCCAGACATGGGAACTGTCATAGAGCAGTTAGGTTTTGTAGGCAAAGACCTGTCAACATCTCCTGTGCAAGAGTCATACCACTACTTTTGCTGCTGACATTTGTGACTTGTTATCAGCAAGATTAAAACTGGTTTGTTTATGGATAAGACTGATAAATTTGATTCTGTTTGGCATGCTTGCAAAGGGGCAGGATGAGAGATTTGACCTTCCCTTTGAATGTTCAATCCATGTAAGCATGTTTCTTGTTCATGTGGCATCATCCTTGCATTCTTCTTACAGACAGAGGACCTTAAGCGAGCTGCGCTCTTTCAAAGCCAGTTGACAATTCAGAATGTGGACTCTGAAAACCCTGTAAGTCTGCATTTATTCAAGCTAGCCAAAAACTATACTAAACTTAAACTAAACTAAACTTACTTTTACGTAAGCTTACCATAACATGAAGCTGATATGTAGGATCATCAGTAGCAATAACACACTGTGATTTAACTTTATTCTATGGGGGAGGCACAGCAAGGCAATAAATTTCTTTTGAAAAGGTGGTCTTTAGGTAAAAATCTAATATATGATAGAGAAATGACGGCAAGGTAAGAAAATGGGCTGAAATAAGACTTCAGTGTCTCAAGGACAGTTTCAGTGAGCTAAATCTTCAGGCAGAATAAATCTTGTTACTGAAGGCAAGATGCAGGTGGCAATCCACTGAACATCGAACCCTCATGCTTCCTGTACTCAATGACACATAGACATATCTGGACCACAGCAGCCCCTAAAGGGTGCTTTGGGCGTCACTTAGGGCTCAAATAGCAAGTTCTGATCATTGCAGTCTCCTGGACTGCAGCAGGTGTGCAGACAGTGATTTGGTGGCACACGAGAATGTTTTGGGATTATTCACCACCATCTCACTAGAAAGAAGTGCAGTGTTTAAAGCAGGAGGAAAGGCTTAAAATGATAAATGCTACAGGTGCAGCTTTTCAGCATACAGGCATTTGCAAGTTGAAAATAAAAAGCTCATTTTGTGATGTGCAGTTGGGCAATCACAAGTGGACACTTTTCAGCCTCCCTGTAATAAGACATAAATGTGTTTTTGCACCTATCCTGCATACAATATTTAATTCTATAAGAACAGATACCAGGCTGTACATATTGAATGTGTTTAAATATAATATGATATTCTATATTCTGCAATGCATTAATTAATTTCTTGAAGATGGTTTTCTTAGACATGGCCAGAATTATCCTTGTATGTTTTTGATTTCCAAACATGTCAAATCTTTTCCATAGAAGACATTCCTTGTTGAACCCATTATTGTACAGTAGCAATATGATTTCTGACTTCTGACAATGAAGACATCCTACACCTACATTAACAAATGAAGAGCTGAGCTCACCTTCTATTTGGTAACTACCAGCTTCTGTAACTAAAAATCCAGTGTGAAAGTCAAAGCATTTCTCCTTTTTAGAGCTGATGTAAGCATCCTGTGCTATTGTACAACTCAGCTGAATTCAGTTCAGACTCATATATACCACTTCTCTTTACTTATTTAATTACAGATTTGCACATCTGAGGGCACTTATATGCAGAGCTGCAAACAATCAAACCTAACTCATTTTCTAAATATACATTAAACCCCTATATATTTAGAAGCATTTAACTGTATGCTTTTGGAGGCCAAATTATTCTCTTTCTTTCACTACTTTCAGCAACACAAAGTCTGTGTTTGCTACATAAGTCTCTGAGTGCCCTGTCCTGACTGTGAAGTCCATGCCCTGAGATGGCTCCAGGGAATATGAGCTAATGCTCACCCTCAGGTTGTCTGTCAGGATGAACTTGATAAAAACCCTGGTTTTGCCTAATGTGGTTGTAAGTCAGGACGAGCTGCACCAGAGCTGACTGCAGCTAGTCCCTCCTGTATTCACCTCTCACATCTGTACTCGGGTCCCACTAATACTAGCCACAACTGGAACACATTCCTCTCATAGTTACTATCTGGTGCTGGATTCCCTATGGAGCTAAGAACTTGGAAAATGTTACAGTGCTGCCAGTGGTTTCTGGACTCACAAGGCAATTACTTGTCCTGCATGTCACCAGTATTGTACAGTAGTATTACATCCAAATGTGTATGTTATTAAGCAAACATTTTACCAAAGATTTTACTAAAGTCACTGCCCCACATCAAGTTCCCAAATTCACTTACTGAAGTATGAACTGCTAAAGATTGCTGTAAATTGCTCAGCAAATGAGGAAGATATTTTACTCCCTAGCTTTCATATCTTTTCTTTCATAACTTCCAGTAGAAGCTGCAGGCTGCAGTCCTGACCCATTTTAGTAATTCTGGATAACCTATCAGACTTTGAAATACTGTTTGGCTAAAGTATTTTTTTTTAGTTATATGTTTATATATGACTGAGTACGTAAAAAGATTTTTGTTTTTTGAGGGTTTAATTATTTTCTACAAATAATTCCTGTTAAGGCAAAAATACCTGTAATGTGGGGTTTTGGTTTTTTTTTTCTTTTTGGTTCCAGGTATACACTGAACCTAGGACTGATGATATTTTCTCCTTTGAATATCCATCTTTAGTAAGCCCCAATGAATATTTAATAAAAGTAGTTTCAACATCCTCATGAAAAGTTAGGTTTAACCGCCTAAATAAAGCATGTTTTTTGAGATGTTACATTTGGACAAGAATGTTACTATATAAATATATTTATTAAAGAGAAAGCTCATCAAAGACCTAAGATCCATGACTTCTTTAATAAAAAGATTTGTTAGATACTAAGTTGAAAATGTTCAGGCATAGAAAGAAATTCAACAGCAAAGGAAAGAAAGAAAGCAAAAGTACAAGATGGTGAAGTGGAAAAATTCAACAGAATACTTAAGGTGTCTCTTAGACATGGAATGTTCAACCACTTGTAGGCAACAGAAATCAACTTTGTAAATTTAAGCAGTCCTTGCTCAAAGATAAAAAAAGTGTGAGAAGTTATCCACTCTCAATGTATGTCTTTGAAAGCATCCAAGGGTGTGTTAAACTGCAAGGTAGAGATGCAAAAAAATGCAGCAGCAAAACAAAACTGTAAGTCAGTCTTTTCCTGAAAAGATGCTAGTGTGGTAGTTAATTTCTCCCTGTAATAAACTTATAGGACCAAAAGGGAAAATGATGTACAAGAAGAAGGGACTTAAAAATAAAGAGGATGAAATACTAATAAAAAGAAAAGCTACTTTCTCATTGAATTTAGCTCCAGTGCCAGGAAACACAAGATTTTACCCACATCATTTTAACCCACGAGTACCTGTCACTCTGTGAGGAAAACATGACCACGAGGCTAATGCTCTCTTGCAAACCATACTCTCTCCCCATGGCTGGTGGTCACTGTGGTTGCAAATTCCTGACAAAAGGGAGTACCAAGTCTCTGAAGACTGCAGGGCCTGCCCCCCAACTCATCTGCAAAACTGTGTCCTCGTCACTCCATCACCCCCTCACCCCCATTGCAGTCTGGGCCTCTGGCAGAGGTATGTTCCCAGTGTTTCAGAGACAGCGGGTCCAACAAAAATTCCTGCTTGGTGAGCTCCTCTTCCATGTCTTGTCCTCAGGGCTAAATTTGTTGGTTTGCATGTGAGGGGTGCTCAAGGAAGATGCAGTAGCTGGCCCTTTACTGGGCAGAAGTTGCATCTTAACTGATGTTATTTTTCCCGGAAAAATGTGTGTTGAAAGAGATTGTCCCAGAGTAAACCATTATCCAGCATTATAAACCACCAAAAAGGCTTCAGTTTGGTGCTAACAGAATTGACAAACACCTGGAGAACTCTTTTAATCATCTAAGCAAAGTTAAAAATAGATATGAGTAAATAGAGCATGTGGCAGTAAAGATTTAAGTATGAATAATATTTACAGTAACTAAAGATACCATTACTAATGTACCCACAAATAGAAGTATATATTTATATATTTATATATTGTACTTAATTAGATGCTCTATTAACAGAAAGAAAAACAAGCCTACTATTCTTGTCATTCATTTCTCACCTACTCCATTGTAAATGCCTTTGAAGAGACCAACTGGTATATGGAAAATCAGAGCTAAATCTGTATCTATGAAGCAACTGACAGTGGCAAACCTCTGAAGAAGTTACAAGGACAGACAAAAACATCAGGATATCAGGGCATGGGATTCAATCTCAACAAATTAATAAAACAAAATTATATATCTGTTTGTTTTTTCTTCTTCTTCCTTTTTTTCCCCTTAGAATTCCTTTTCTACAGAGGTTCCACTAAGCCACAAATGAGAAATACCAAAATTTAGATTGTTTTGTTTTCTTCTAAAGATTCAAATATAAAATTCAAGTGCAATTCAAATTCCAAATACTATTTATACTACATACTTTCTTCTACAACAGAACTTATCTGCAGGTAGTTTAATCAGATTTGAACATTTTCCTTCTTTGCTTTGACAAAAGTCATTTTTGATGAAAAATAAGAAGCTAGAAAGAATAATTTCTACATAATGTGATTTCAAACAGAAAGTAAACATACACTAGTGCAGACACAAACTTAGGTCTTCAACAAGATGCACTCAGGGATGCACAGGCCTTTTTGGTAGTAAAAACTCCCATTCAGATCATTGGCTTTTAACAATTATAAAATGTTATGAGTATTCTTCAATATACAAATTGAACACCAGGACTGCATAAAAAGAGCCTTCAAATTAGCAAATGCTTCTACTATGGAGGAAAGACAATATTTGACAGGAATGCAAAGTAACCCAGAATTGAATACCATTAGACTATTTGTACGGTCGTAGAAATCTGGAAACTTTTGATCGCAGTAACTTTATAAACGATCTTGGAAACATCTCTTTTGACTCTTGTGCTGTGTACTTGAAATAGTTCTGTGGGTGTGCCAGTACATCAAAGAGGGCTTTAATCAGTTTCTTGTCCTATGAGAGACAACATATATATTAGATAAAAATAAATTGGATTCAGTTTCTGCACTGCTTTCAAAATTAATGAACAACCAGGATTTTTTCTTTGCAAAACTTGATTCTGGGAAAAGCAGCATAAGGAAACTACTCCATGTTGCTGTGGACTTCTATATTGATTAGTCTCTCTACTGTGCTGGACATTTTTTTTGTAGTTAGCACTTGTAGGAGGTCCTGAACTGAGAGGGCAGCAGCTGGGTTAACCACAAACTGGCTGCAGAATTTAGCCATTAGAATTCATTAGACTTCTGCCTGATTAGACTTCCAGCCTGTTTCATGCTGTTGTCCAGGGCCTTCTCACAAGCTAGAGAGAATGTTGTTCTTCAGTGAGGCTGAGCTCTTTAAAGGCATTCTCCTGCACCTTTGTAAAGCCTCAATTCAGAACCTCAAGCAAGCCTGACTATGCACTGGACTTAAGATCCAAGCCACCTCAGGTGGAGCAAGAGAATAGTGGCAGGGCTGGGGCTGGGTTGGCCACAGAGGCTGTCTGTTAATAAATTCCTATTCTTCCAAACTGGTTGATGAGAAGCTCGACATGAGCTAGCAATGTGCACTCACAGCCCAGAAGGCCAACTGCATCCTGGGCTACATCAAAAGAAGTGTGGCCAGTAGGCTGAGGCAGGTGTTTCTGCCTCTCTACTCCTCTCTTGTCAGACGTCATCCAGAGTATTGTGTCCAGTTCTGGANTGAGGCACTGGCATGGGTTGTCCAAGGAAGCTGTGGATACCCTGTCCCTGGAGGTGTTCAAGGCCAGGTTGGATGGGCCTTGGGCAGCCTGATCTAGTGGGAGGTGTCCCTGCCCATGGGACAACCAACCCAAACCATTCTATGATTCTGTGATTCAAACTGTACATTTACAAGGCTGAATTTGCCTTCTGAACAGCCCCTTTTCAGATTTAGTTGGTTAGCTGTTAAAGGTGGCAACCCAGCAACTTTCCTCCACCATTCTCTTCAAAGCATTTCTTGTACCTTTGGAAAATCATTTCATGTATGGATTACAATGCTACACTATGGCCATGTCTTGTTGAGGTAGGATAGTGATTTAGGTATATAATTTTCTTAATGCACAGGAAATTCTAACTTACTGACTCGTTTAAACACATGACAAATTGAGGCTGAAGAACAACAGGTTCTTCATTCTTGTTTGACTAATTTTGTTAAAATGCATACATTTCATTTAGTTCCTGATTCAGCAAAGGATGTACACATGTGCTCAGTCCAGCCGAGCTACTGAACTTGGGTTGCTCCAAATACCAGCAAAAACTTCAGAAGGTGGAGAATATAATTTGGGCTCACACTTGAGGTTTAAATATTATGACCCTATTAGAGTTAAAAAAACTATCTTGGGAAAATATTTAGCAAAAGGAATTCTTCATTAGCCTCACGTAAAGCAGAATTTTCTTACCTTTAGAATTTCTTGATGATTTTCTGATGCATACAACCGTCCATCTCGAACAATATCTTCTATTAGCTGTTGGTAATCCTCTGAAAAATAAAGATCAGTTGAATGACTGTTTGTGACATCCTTTGGAAGGATAAAACCCAGACATTAGCTGTTCAAGACAGAGCTGAGAAATTTAGTGTTCAGTTAATTATTGACTGTCTCTCAAGCTGCTGTAGTCTAATCTAATCATGTTAGAATTCTGTACTGCTTTAGAACAGTGATTTGGAATTATCCACATAAATACTAACTTAGCTCCTTAGTTATTATCCCCTTAAGATAATAACACTTTATTATCTGCTATTCCCCTGTTATTAATAATAATATTTTATTACCTGCATTCTGGAGATGAAAAAACAGAGCCAGGGATATAAAATAATTGTCAAAGTTTAAATGTAAAGCCAGCACCACAATCAGGAACAGATCCTAGGGTTCTGCCCTGAGGACAGAATGATTCTGGAATGACCACCTTAATACACATTTTCTTATCATTCATGAAATTGTGCTAGTGTTTGGAAAAGAGAAGGACTAACAGCTGTCAAAGTTACCACAGAGAAGTCTTTGTTTTGTGAAAGCAGAAATCACCTCAAAGTTCAAAATATACAGTTTATTGCATAACTTATATGACAAGTCAGTCTGGTTTAAAATGTGGATTTATGGAAGTGGTTAATAAAAGGATATTTCTTTTTGCGTTGTTTTCTCTGTTGGATATGTTATTTTATTAATTTATAACTTTCAAAATTGTTGTGGGTTACTAGTAGAACTTGATGACGGAGCTTCCTAAAATGCCAAGCAATTAATGGTAGTCTCACTATTCATATGATAAATGCCAATTAAAAGGAGACATTTTGAATTCAGTGAGATTAGTATTAAGTTTAAAGATTTCTGTGTAACTTCCTGTCCACCCTTACAGTATTAGAACATGTAATAAAAATAAAATTAGATACTATTTCAAAATCTTTGCAAATGGTTTTAAAGTAAGTCATTGGACTAAAATGAGTTACATCAAGCTTTTCTTCATTCTTCTTTCCCTGTAATCAGTGCAAGAGAGGTTCTAAAAGACAATTTTCTGTAATTCAGATAGAGCACAAAGATGGAAAAAAATACCGTTCTCACCATCATAAGTCACATAGGGGACTTGAAATCCTTTGCCACTGTTTCCTTCATTTGACTTGAACTGAATCCAGAGCTTCCTTGATCTTGATGTAAATGCAATAGGTCTCTCATAGGTCTGACATGTTTCATATGTAGTAATTGAAGTCGGAGAAGCTAGAAAGGAGGATAAATAAAGAAATGTTCTTATAAAATAACTTTTTCCATCCCTCCTGGTCGAGAGGTCAGAAATGTCAAATTGACAAGATACTTCTCAGCTAATGTATTCCTGAGAGCAGGTTTTCATGATAGGAGAGATGTAGTCTTTATCTGTCTATAAGGAGAAGTAAGTTTTTCCACAAAGGCAATGGGAACCTCTTTGTCCCACAGCAAGAAGATTAAGTAGATAGCAAGGTACTAGAGATAATTTTTGACATCTATAAAATTACTGTCAGTATTATTTATTTTGTGTACTAGCCTAACATTGAATTCAATGGTTCCCATGTGGTGAGCCCAGAACAAGTCAGCTGCACGCCTGGCAATTGTGGTAATCAGCTCCTAATATGTCCAGTCTGGGGAGTTCATCTGACAGCAATAAACCATTTAGAAGAATGCAATAGCTTGTTGTAGTGATTCTGACCAGAAGATCATTGCACATTGAGGAGTCAGTGATCCACAGAATGTTTAACCTGGGTATGACAGGCCTATGCTGTGCTACACACCCAGCATCGTCTTCAGGCCTGTGCTGTGCTGCACAAATCCCACAGCTGCAGGTTGACCTTAGCCAGCTCCTTGTAACAAAAGGAACTTGCAAGCAGCTCCCACTTGGTAGCAGTGATTAGGCTACTGTGTGACCTTGTCTTTATCTAAAAGTGCAGCAAGAAATGCTCATGAGAACATTGTTTCTGTTTGACAGTACAAATGAAAAATATAATTGCTTCCTTGTAAGAAAATCCTATTATAGCTCAAAAGATGGAAAGGGAAAAATCTCTTCTATGGACAGGGTGTGCCCAGCATGCCAATAAGAGGCCCATTCAGTGCCACATCACCTATTGTTCCTGTTAATTAAACGGATGTAAGACCACCTATACTGTTCTCTTCTTATAATGACAGAAGCAGAGCTAAAAGCTGGCAACCAGAAAGACTCCCATTTGCCCCTAATGTAAGTAAAAGAAGGAGGTTACAGGATATCTTCAAATTGGTATGAATGTATCATAAGGTTCCTGTAAGCTGAAATGAATTTCAAACAAAAGGGAAAAAAACCCCTTCTTAACTAGTTAAAAAAACACACTGCAAAGCCACCAGGTAATTAGAGACAACAATAAGTGTAACCTGAAACATAACTTGCCAGGGCTAATTCACCTTTCGCCAATGTTAGCAAAAGGCATCCTTGAAGTGCAAAAAAGTGGATCTAACTAACTCTGGAACTGCTGTCTGTTCTTCCACAGTAACATTAGCAGCTGACCTTACATAAAAGATGATAAATGCTCCTAAGATCTACTCTCATGATGCCAAACATACAGTAATCACAGCTCTGAAAACCTGCCTTCTTTTTCCAGTAGTGGTGTTCTGGTACTGTTATAGGCACTGAAGTGAAAACTAAACTTGACCCTGATGTGACAGGCTTTACTCAGTGTCGGAACTGCAGTTTGGGATCAGAATAACAATTGATTTGTTTTGCTATACTAAATATTTTTCTTTTAAAAAAATCCTGGTATCTGGACAGATATAATTTCTGTAATGAGCAGTTTCATTCTTCTAACATATAACAGATGTCAACACAAGCCCTCAAGGACTAAAAGTTATGAAAATTGTTTTGGCAAATAAATTACACTTTAAGCAAAAGGATGCTGTTTTAAACAAAGCTCCATATAAACAATTGCCTTGCAAGTTTGGTGTTTGGGATTTAGCAACAGATCACTGGAAGCTGGGTACCTACACAGGACTGAAGGAGTGCATCTCCCTGGTGTCTTAACTTCTGAAGCTGTTGAATTAACTTCATAATCGAAGACACAACACACTCCCTACTCCACATAAAATTGGGAAAACTTTGCATTTCTTAAGTATGTCAGGTACACCAGCCTGTGCCACTTCCCAGATTCAGCACTAACTGCAGCGTATATGCACTTCCAAAGAGTAAGTGAGAGCACAGTTTGTACAGATGGCAGGAGAGTGCTCTTCCAATATAACTTAGCATAACTTTGTGTCCCATGTGATAACTGCGCCAGAGAGAAGCTTATTTACTGCTTTGTGATTCAGCCAAGATACTCAAATACTTTATTTATCACTCTGTACAATTGTTATTGGTACAGTTTTCTGACTTACCTTGCTCTGGTAGTTCGTTCAACAATCCTTGCAGAACACTGGGTAGATGAAGACAGTGATCCCTTCAGCATGAACCTTCCACTCAGTTAATTTGCAATAAATATTTACATAACCCATGTCTGGCAACTTACCACTTTTTCTCATCACTAAAACATCACCACATTCATCTTCAATTGGGAGAAATATCTCAGGTACTACGATGAGTATTCTTCTCTTTGGGGGTGGATTTATATTCCAAATGCATTCGACGTTAGCTGGGTAGTCTCCAGGATAGTTGGGTGATTCAATGTAGCCTGTATAATCCCCAAGTTCTCCTCCACAGTTTTGGTCTGTGGAGACATTGAGCATTTGAGTTAGCTGATTAGCTAATTTGAACTGTTTTTCTAGATCTGTCAAGAGCAAGTCTAAACTTCTCCTTGTGGGTTTAGAAACACATACATTCTCCAGCTGCCTCTTTGTTGAGCATGGAAAGACTTTTAAAGGAATGTTTGATTTGCAGAGTGGCTCCAACTGATTTGCAAAACCTTAATTTCCAGTGTATAACCTAATTCAATGCTTCATTCAGGATGTTTTAATATTTGTTTAAGAAACAAACACAGAGGTACTCACATAGTGGTTACCACTGACATCATACTGACATGCAGAAGGTATTCTGGTTTAACTTCACTTGTTTTTTAACCTGATTTAGCAGAACGTGTGTGATGTTCCTAATAGCCAACCTTATCTTGATTACAGCCCTGCCTTGCTTTATCTTAAATTTAATCAGTTAGTAAAGAATCTCCATTAAGGGATCAATTTTTCTTCACATTTTCAAAACTCCTGTTGAATTTGCCACAGAAGCCTGATTCAGTAAGTTACTTAAGACTGATCTCTCCAGGCCTACTCTCCCATGTGAAACTAGATAATATTAAAACATTTTTCTGAATCCAAGCCTCGAAGATTATGAAAGGTCAGAAAATGGCTTGAAAATAGGGAGTATCCAAGACAATGAAGTTACAAGGATGGTTTTATTTTATAGGAAAATCATTAAATTTCTTCAAACTCCTTACAGATTTCTGATTTTCTCAAACTATATTAGAAATGATGATGGTCTTCAAAAATGCATGGCACATAATCAGAATAAAAACTTGTGGTAAGACTTGCACATGAATAGTTACTTTAAATGACATTACCTAATTATTATAGAGACTTTTTTTTAAATTAGCATGGTAGAGAGAAAAAAATTGCTAGCCTAAAAAAATCATTCATTCACAAAAGGTGAAATAAAATTGCACTAGAATCCTTGGGGATATTTAAAACAGTAATTGAAGATAGGAGGCTGAGTACTGTAATAAAGCCTATGAGAAGATTTCACTGTCTTGAGTAATTGCAGTACACAGCAAGGTATCTCCTAGTACTTTAAAATTATTATAAAATAACAACTCTGATAGAAGGTACTGTGCTCTGCAGATACATGGAGGAATATACATTCCTGAAAGAGAATTTACAGGATCTGGGAAACCAAGAGTTTAGTTGTTTTACCTTGTGGCTGGTTCTCTGCCGAATTACATTAAGACTAAAACAATCATATGCAAAAAGTGGTACTTTTCCAGGTTTTTTTTATTGTTTTCCCCACTTATACTCTTTCTTCTGGCAGCAGATATACACTCACTAGGAAAGACAGAATTGAAGCCCAGTCTGACAGATAGAACCTTCATGATGCAAAGACACACTTTGCCTCATAACTAACAAAAGTGGAACTTACTTTTGCAGTGTGTAACATTAGTGGAGCCATCAAAATCTGTGCTTGTGTTCCCAGGGCAAGTGATGCAGTAGTTTTGACCAAACTCAGGCTGGTATGTTCCCACAGGGCATCGGATACATCTGTGTGTTGTGGAGTTGTAGTAGTGTCCAGGAGAACAATGAACTGTAAGGTATGAGGTGTATTATTTTTGGAAATTAGCAACCTTAACTGCAGAGAGAACTTTCCTCTGCTCTGGACATACCTCATGATCTCCATTCTGCAGTATACCTAACAGGTTATAAAAGCTGAAAGGACACATCTCTCAATATTTCCCATTACAAAGGACATTCTAACTATAATTGTGTTCTAAAACATAAAGCTAAGCCCTTAGAAATCAGTAACACATTACATATGTCTCTCATTTTATTCAATAGTGTTTTGCAATGAGTTTATAATAAAGGGAAGTTGATATGTATCTGCTTCAGCAATAAAAATGACCTTGACAACAGCAGGAAAGAGGTTTCCATTACTGTCTGTTTGCCAGGGTCAGTATGTCATTCTAGTAACTAAACCAATAATGCATTTGGGCAGATTCCTTCTTCAGCATTTGCACTGGATGTTGACATTATGGAAGATGCAGTGTGTTGCAGTTTCTGCCTAGGTCATTAATAATCGATCCTTAACTTCTTTCAATTCTGTAGTGTTTGGTTTTTCTAATCTGGAAAATAAAAATACACAGGATGTGAAGGCTAAGGCATTTTCTAATGCAAGTTTGTCTTATTTCTTTACAGAAAGTGGGGCTGATTCACATACCACTTACTGACTCTGCACCTGCCTGTGGTAAATTCCAAAGAAAACCATAAAGCCTGTTCAGTCTCTGCAACCTCAGGAGATCACTCCTAGTTTACAGGTTACCTGACCATTTAATTTAATCACACACTATGTTTCTACATGCAGTGACTACATTTGTTTCGGAGCCTTTCAAAGCCCCTTGGCATTGAAGACTACAAACGAAAGATCAAGTAGCAGGAATATGAATCACGGAAAGTTTTAAAATTCACCTTTGGTTTCGCAGTCTTGAAAGGAAACAGCACCTTCATGCTTGGTCACAAGCCCACCACCACATGGAAAGCAGAGGGTCCTTCCTGGTTCAGGCTGGTATGTACCAAGGGGACAGACTCTACAAGGTTTAAAGCCATCTGGAGAATAGTGCCCAGGAGAACACTGCCCTAGAAGTTGAAAATGATCATCTGTCTTAGTAACCTGACTTTTCTGGAAAAAGCATAAACCCCACAAGTAGTTAGCAATACTTGCTTTAACTTAAACATGTGACATCTAGACAGATGCAGATTTTAATAAAATCAAATTCTAAACACCGCCAGTAAATACAACTAAATTCTTAAAAAGCTCTTTGCTACCTATGTTTCTGGTTTTCTTTTTTTTTTTCTTTAGCAAGGTCCTCTCTTAAGCTATTATTTCAAGACATTGTACTTTCATCATGAAGACATTGTCTTTCCTGTGAGATTTTCAAAGCATTCTGTAGGATAAATAAAGAAACTTTACACCATATTGATGAAGCGAGTAATTTTTTTTTTAATCTCCATTTTATAGATAAAGAAACAGTAGATCACAGGATTTACCAGATGGGATGCGACATTGTCTATAAAAACAGCTGACATGAACAGCTTTCCAGGCAGCTGTGAAAAACAGTGCTCCTCAGAAGCTCTTTTGCCAGAAACCAATGATTTTTGTAAAGCAAAGCAATTTGTGAATGAGAATATTGACAGATCCAAGGTATTTTCAAAACTTGCTTTCCAGGTAGTTTCTGATGGGCATCTGTTCGGCTTTATTCTCGCTAGCTTGAGTGTTTTACTCAACAGCCTACCTCAGAATTGGTATGTCAGATTTTTCAAGATTATGGCACTAATGCACATCTTCACATCACCCCAGCCTGGAAGACCAGCACTTTGAGATGTTATCTGTTTCCTGAGGTTGCCTAATCCCAATACTTTGTAATTCAGCTTCCCTGAGAACTGAAGAGTAGGTAGGAAAAGCTGGCTTCAAAATCTGAAAGCTTTGAGAGCTCTAGGTGGAGTCAGGATCTCTTAAGAACCCCAATACTTGCTGCAAAATGTTGGGGGCATCCAGTATCTTGACTACTTGGCTTTTAGGAGGAACTAGACCTCCTAAGTGAAAGTGAGGTTCATATTCTGTCCTCACAAAAGTCAAAAGTCCTATGAACACTTGTGAGTGCAGGATCTCTGGGAATTTACTGCATCTCCACCCCAGCTATCCGAGATATGACTGTACAAGCTGGCTGTTGTTACACAGATCTCTGAGAAATATTATGATATTACTAACTTGAAGACAATTCTGGTATTGTTTTGTAGCAAAACTTATCCATCTGGTACAGTCCAGCTAGTCACTACTACATGAAGATAGTTAAAGAAGAGTGGATTTGGACCTAGATTTTACTGTGAAAATTAAATACTTATGAAGTGTGACTTATACGCATCCTTTTAAAGAAGCAGTACAGCTGGGTTTTAATGCTGCTAAATACACAGTGCTTTCAGCGCTAATATGTTTCTGTCCTTACTTGTATATAAGAATTAGGTAACTTGCTCCCTTCTTGATTTTGACATTGAAATTGCCAAAAAACCAGATCTGAGGTGATTTCCCTGAGAAATGCCCCAAAAGATAGATTTTCTAATTACATTTTGGCCTTGTACCTGCATGGATTGCATGTAAGTTAAGTATTACAGCATGTTATTCACTTGCAGCTACAATATAAGTGTTCTACCCACAAACACTTAAAATCTCTTACATACACTGGTATGTGCCTCACCTGTAGAGGCAATGCTTTCAGTCATAGTTATTTGTTACTACGCAGGCAATACTGCTTCAGAAGATATGATGTAAAAATACTTTTGATTAGAGGTTGTGAGTGTGTATCTAAAAAAACCCATGTTCATCCAAATACACTGTTTCATCACATATGCTGGCAGATTTTATGGAGACATACTGATTTTGATAAAATCTTTGACAGGACGTTTTATTTAGTCCAAAGCATATTTTCTCTTGCCGCTTTCAGAGAAAGAGAAAAGGAGAGATTTGAGCAGAAAAACAGACTGTTGTGACCTGACATCAAACATTTTGAGACAGATCCACTCTGTAAAAATAATCAGAAGGTTTTCTTTTTGTTGCTGTACAAAACAATAATTCAAATGCAAGCCTGGAAACAAAACAATCTTTTCCTTAAGTCATTGTGCTGCTTTGGGCAGTATACTATAGTCAATCTTTGTAAACTCAGATTGTTATTTTAATAATCTATTCTTGTTGGATTTTGGATAAAGACAAATCAACATAACAAAGATGCACAGTAATTTTGAGAATTTTCCTGTGATAGTTTCTTAATGCTGTAAACAGGAAAAATCTATCATATGTTTGGACTGGAGACACTAGAGCTGCCTTTTATCCAGTGGATGGGGAAAAACCAGCAGTTTCTCAGGTGACGTTCATTGTGCATTCACTCTAGAAATCCTTGAAGAAAGCTTTAATGTAAATTACATGGATGAGTTTTACAGTTAGAACTCGCGTAGCAGATAGGGCAGATTTCTTTGAAAGTTAAATAATGCATCTGCTATAAACTAGATTTTGCTCATCTGTAATGAAATAAGGGAAAGAAAATAATTAACAGTTGTGTCTTAAAACCTTATCTTGATCAAGTTAGAGCAGAAGCACAGTCCTCTCTTGAAATCAGGTATTATCATCGTCATAATCTAATTGATATATGATGATGCTACATCACTTGCCAAAAGCAACAGAGAATTCAAGCAGCGTTGAAACTTGCAGTCATTAGCTCTGAGTCCAGGTTACAGATCTCTGCAGCATAAATATCACAAAATTATGATTGCTGGTGATTAGACCAGGTAAACTGGATCTCATGCAAAACATTACATCAGAAGGTTCATTAGACTCACTAATACCAGTCCAAAGTAATCCATCCCTTTGGCTCACACTACACCTGATGAGTCCTTACAAGTCAAGATATGTCCAGATTCCATACCTGACTTGAAGCAAAGTGCTATGCTTGGCTTGTTCATTTCCATACCAAAACACACATTGCTGTAGCAGCTCAGACCTTCTTGTCTGCAATGTCAGTGGATGGAACAAGCCAAAACACTTTGCGTATTGCTTGTAAGTGCACAGAGGTTTCTTCTGTTACCTTTACAAGACAGAAGTGTGGAAGGCTCTCCCCTTTTTTAGCTTCTATGCCTCACAGACTGTGTGGCAACATCTAATACTTTTATAATCAAATTTAACTTGCCTCCACATTCTGACACATTCCGGGCGCCTGCTACTCCCTGTCCATCGTTACTTGGGCAAGGCTCACAGGTAAGTTGACCTTCTGTATCTTGGTATGTTCCTGATGAGCAAGGAATGCACTGATTATGTTCTCCGCTATAAAAGGTGCCCGTGCTGCAGGTAACTGAGAAAACAAAAGGGGAATCTACATAAGGACTTTCGTTTTGATCACATTATTTGCTTTTAAATCAAACATTTAGAGAAGATGGATCTCTTTAGCCCCAGTATTACAGTTGCATGTTTTGCATATGTTAGTCCAAGATCCTCACCTAATGTAAACAGGCCCATCTCCACTGTGGTCTAGGTCAGTTTACACCAGGGGGAGGTCCTTCTTCTGTTGCTTAAACTATTAAATGCCATTGCATTGTACTGAAGTGTTTATCAGACATCTGTTGTTAACAAATCTGATGCAGTCTTAAAAGAGTATAATGCAGTTTAATTAAAGCAGTGGTGCATAATGTATGTGATGTGAATGTTTAGTTTCCACAAGGTGCATTCACATGTTGATTTTATGGCAGATGACTACAAAACATCCATCTCCTCTCTGTGGTCACTGTATCCCATTGTAATATTTTACGCCATTTGACTCTCAAATACCCCAACTGGAAAGCATTTTTAATACAGATATGAATACACATGATTTTCTTGCTGCAACGGGGCACATAATTGCATTAAACACTTTTCTCTGCTGAGTATAGGTAGTTAATAATAGCAACAGTCTTTCAATACAATTTCTATATCACTCCTCATATATGATGAAAACAGCCTCTGAACCAACTCACTAGAGGCACCTGTCAGATCTGCATTTATATATTTTTTTGCTTGTGAATCACTAGGTGTCTAAAAGAAGCTGGAAAAATTGATATGCTGATTTTGCAAAGCTAGCTTTAAGTAACTAGAAAGCTTGCACTGCTTTGAACTGCCATTAAGAATTTTGTGCTAGCACCTTGGGCCCTGTAAAGCACCAGAGCCTGAACACCTGGGAAAAAGCTTAAAGAAATTAGGTATTTTACATAAAGTTAAAATATATTCTTTTTTTACTGGACTTCAATATATCCATGGGTCATTGATTATTTGTTGGTGAGGAGAGTAAGAGAGATGATCTAAAACTAAATACACAGCATCTAGGCAAACACCATATTATTGTCTTACAGAACTGTAATTACATTTTCATAAGATCTGGGGGGCAACTGGGAACAAATTGCCAACATTGTGGCAGACCCTGATACCTGTCGGCAGCATGGGACTGTACACATGTATACTTCTTTTCCTGCAAAATGAACTCCCTTCCAAGCCCTATGAACTGTCAGTGGTCCATGCACATATGCTGAATAATACTGATCTAAATTGCCTGTTATCTCATTGTTTTCCTACCTGACTGACTACAGACAAGTTACTTTTGGAGTGCCTGTTTTGGGGGATAGGGCTGAACAGAGTTGTTAGGACTTACCGCATTTTCCATCCTGCAGCACTTGCCCTGTACTGCAAGCGTCATGCCCTTCAGTAGCTTTAGCTGGCTTCTGAGCCACTTCATATTCTGCCCCAGAAAACTGAATGTAAAATTGCTGTTTATTAATAGATTTCCTCAATGTTTTGATTGCAGTTTGCAGCTTCTGCTCCATCCTTTTCCGAACACAGTCAATGTTACAGGTGTCTAGATGGGAAATGATAACAAAACTAGAAGCAATTGAGATTCATGTTTAAGAGAGGTGCTTAATAAAAAGCTTAGCCTGCATTGCGCTATGATGCCTCTGTTTGTGTCACTGTATTGTCCACATAAATTATAGAAGTAGCTCACTGTATTCAAAATCAGGCCTTTAAAAGGGATAAGACAGTACACTGTGGTCCATCAAACTGAGTTTCATGGCCTATAATTGCACACTGAGTCCTGATGTCTCTAGCAATAACAAATGTGGTTATACTGAGTGCACAAGGAGAGTGCTGTAGAAAGCATTAATCCCACCGTGTTGTACTTCCAGATGTGTCCAGTCTGCCAACAGTAATGTTTCTGAATTTTGTGTGGCTGTGCTTTACTCAGTTGATTAGGAATTCTTCCCAACTCCCTGACCAAAAGAAAAAAAGAAAGGTGCTTTCTGGCATGATTACTGTTTGAATCACTTGGCCTGTGAGGTACCCCTCAGCACTAAGAAACCTGCCTTTGAGGACTGACGTGTTAATAGAATTCAGCTCACATTTTCTTTGGCTAGATTTTATAGCAAAAAAATCCATCTCAAGAATAATTGGAAGCAATTCTTTTTCTCTCTGAAGTTTGTTATGAAAACACGAATTTCCCAAGTGTGTGATAAAAATGTTTGATGCGCAGACTGAAGTTTCAGAGGTTATTTTTATCATTGTTGTAGAACTTCTACCTAATCCTTACATTCTCTGTGCATCAATTAACACTTCTGCTGATTAAAGAAATCAGAATAAATTAAAGCACGTGTCTTAACTCAAGGCTTTGAAGGAGTTTTGCTGC
Source organism: Piaya cayana (assembly GCA_013389865.1). Classification (NCBI taxonomy): domain Eukaryota; kingdom Metazoa; phylum Chordata; class Aves; order Cuculiformes; family Coccyzidae; genus Piaya; species Piaya cayana. The sequence continues at coordinate 153,595 of WAAB01014570.1, read as the reverse complement.
AGGTTCAATCTTTTTTCTTTTGGCTTAACTTCATACCTGATTCCTTTCAATTACATCTCTGGGTCTTTGAGTTTGGAAAGGCTGCTGAATGAGGCTTGTGCTAAAATGTACACACAGCAGCTTGACGAAATAGCATCAAAGAGGTTCTAACACACACCAGCGAACTGAATTCTGATTTCTCCCCATAGACAGATCTTTCACAAACCTGAGACTTCTTCTGACTTCATCTCCACTTCAAACTCTGCAGTGATATGGGACACTTCTTTTGATGGGGACTTGCGGCCTCGGCGTTTCTTCTTGGAGGAATCGCACTTGAGGTTCACAAAGGTAACCTGGCAGTTGTCTGTACAAGGGAATTGACCTCCTTTGCATAAACAAAGCAACACAGAAAAGAAATCAAGTAGCAAAGTAGCAAGTGACAGGCTAACAAGCAGTATCTCATCTGGGTTATAAGGAAGGCAGAGACACGCTTCCTAACATTTCACATCTGCTGTTAGGCACCTCCTTCTCTGTGCAATTTTGAGTTTGCTTATTTTACTCAGGAGACAAAAATAGAGTGTGGTCATGCTCAGCTGCACAGTGGTACCTCTAATATCTATAATTTCCTCTCTCTTTTCTGCATAAATATTACAAAGCTCTTTACAGAAATTAGTTAAGATTGGTAATTCTGTATACAGCCATTTGATGGTTAAATAAAGCAAGAGAGTCAATTTTCATGAGAGGAGCAGGTCTGAGTCTCTACCAGCCACTATTCCATCTCTTTGAGTAATACCAGTCACCAGCTATCAAAGGCCTTTGATAGGGAGGTTAAAAGTGCCCCCAAACCTAGCGCAACTTGAGGCCATTTCCTCTCATCCTATCACAAGCCAGAGGAACTGAATGCCCTTGTCAACTATGCGTAACTTCTGAGGAGAAAGGCCACAATCCATTGAGAGACAATCACATAAGCTTCCTCTCCCAATACAAAGAAATATATGTGAAAAACATCCTTTTTGTGATAGGCTCCCTCTCCTTCCAGGTCAGAAATCTCTAGCACTCAAGCCACCAGAAGGATTTAATTCCAAGTGTGTAGTGGTTGTATGATATAATCTTACTTTTAGACCCAGAAGTTCAGATGATATAATACAAAGCAAAGCAAAGGACAAGCAGATGCATCCAAGACATATATTGCCATGGTGACTGTATGGAGCAGAAAATTCAGCTTCTATGACTTTAAAAGTGAGTCTGATAATCATATCTTATTAAGAGAAGACAATGCATAAGGACAAAGTAAGCATCTTAACAACTGAGACTTGTTTTAAGCCAATACTTTCTGATACTTGAAGAATTAGAGAGAGAAATGTCTAGATTGGAGGGTAAAGACAAAACATGAGTCTAAATTTTAATAATAAAATCTCTAAACCATTAACTTTTTTTAGGTTATCTATCTTTATTCTGCTCTGTTCAGGGCTCATATACAACTCACTCGCTGACAAAAGTGGTGGTAAGACAGATGCACAACGCAGCAGACCTACATCACCAGTAGACCTTTGCTGTAAGCTGCTAGCCATTTTTAAGCAACAGTATGACTTTGCAATTACACCAATACTGTGTACTTATATCCAGAAACTTTTGAGCTAATAATAAATATAAATAAACTCCAAATAGCTTAAAATAGCTGTGGAAGCGCACAGCAGTAACACCCAAACGCTCTTTAATTGTCCCTGTGATGATATCAAGGGGATGGAAGACAAGATAAAAGAAATAAAAGACAAGATAAATAAATAAATAAAAGACAAGAAAGTTCTGTTAAATACATATAACTTGAGGTCTCTTTTTTGTTCAACTTTAAAAGTGATTTCAAAACTAATAGTAATAAACCCACACACTTAGTAATATCAAGTTTTAAAAAAAATTGATTACTTTCATTCAGCCTGACACAAACTTTTTTTTAATTTCAGATTTTTGGTATTCATGTCTAAATCTTCTAAATATCTTTTTCTAACATCATAACTACTCACTCAACATAACAGAAGATCTAAGGCTGTGTAACATCAGATTTTTATTACAACTTTCTGGCTTAGAAGTTGTTTTTGTTGCTGTAATGGGATATTAATCCACCAAAAACCAAATAAATAATAGCTTTTGTTTTCTTTTATAAATCTCACCTGGGAAAACTAAACCAAACCACATTGACATTGTTGCATGTAACTTTGCATTGGTCATAACTTTTTGCCTCAGGATATTTCTGCCTGTGAAAGGATCAGCTTAATTTCAAACTCATGCACTTCAGCACAAAGATTTTTTCAAAGCAAGCAGTGACATTTCAGCACTGTTAGATCCAAATCCAAGGCACTGGATAAGATGGAGTGTGAAACTTGGCCTGAACTTAAATTCAGATCCAAATATGAAAATCATTACTTTTTTCCACCTACAGTGTGAGAACAAACTGTGCCAACAAACAAGCAAACAAACAAAAATTAGAATACTGTTTACATTTTAAAAGAAATCACATACCTAAACCAGCTTGCTTCCCAGAATCTTTTGTTTTTTCTTTGCTGCGAGGCCGTAAATGGCACTTTGCATCTTTGATTTTAAAACGAGCTTTCTGCTTGATTGGAGGAGCTAATGAATCTGTTGATTTAAAGTAAAAAAGCTATCATTTGTGATGCAGAAGAAAAGAAGTCCAAAACTTATTTTTAAAAAGACTCAAAAGACTTCTTGCAGCATAGAAAAGAGACAGCCCAAGAGTTATGAACCTTGTACAAGAGGATCCATTCTCCTATGATCTTTTGGATTTTTTGCATAAGCACTTACACTTGAGTCCTTAAATATCCATGAATTTGCTAGTATTGCACACGCCCTGCACATATGCTTCCCCTCCAGCAGGTCTACACATCTTTGTGGAATTTGGGTAAATTTATCTCTTACTATGAAAAGTTTAATTCCTGTCTTTTTTGCTGACTCTCTCTCTGTGATTTCCCATGTTACTTGGCTGTAGTTCTGTTATTGCTAATGCCAACCAGGAATAAGGTTGATTTACTCAAGCTACACTGTTGGCAGTTGAAAATCACCCAAGGAAATGCCTTTATTTGACTGCAGCCTATGGCTTGCAAGCTTTATTATTAAGCTTTAAATCCAAGGCAGTTATGCCCTGTGACTTAATGGCTGTTTTATAGCCATGCACTGCTTAGAAAATGTAGCTGCAGGCTGACTTTCTCAAAATGTCCGTAGTGGAAGAGGTTGGACCTGGGTCATCACGTGCAGCCACTCTGAGCTGCCCATGGGACACAAAGCAGGAGGAAGGTGGTCACAGGTAAATACCACAACGTGGGTCCCTCTTTCCTTGAGAGGGCCTTGTCAAACCAGGATTAGACGTAGCTCACCCCTGTGCCAGAGGGAGCTACATCTGCCACTGTGTCACCTCATCCCACAGCATTCTACCTCCTAATATATTCAAAATATAAGAAATACGTGGTCTGAGAACTGGCAAATTAGAGAAAAGTATAGCAGGTAATGATGTGTAAAGTGGGCTAACACTTCCTGCTGCTATTTCAGCTGCTTCTGATTTTGCCAGATTTCACCCATTTTGAGATGAAACTTTTTTTTTATGCTGAGTAGAAGCTTTAGGACACATTTTGAAATGTCTCCGCAAAAGTTATACATGAATTTCTGAGAACAGTATGAACGAAACACAGTAGGTGCTCCAAAAAGTTATATAACCTTTTTTATTTGGAGTCCCCAGTTGGAGGATCTGTCATAGCCTTCTGCTTTTGTGCTACTGATAGGTCCCTCTGTCGCACTTCCCAGTCTGGGAAAAAATGCCATTTTGATATGCTTTCTATTGCCTTGTGGACTATGCAAAGTAAATTATTCTGAGCATTTGTCTTTATGGAATAATGCCAAACCTCCATCACTTCTATAGAGACCTACCAAGAGAACACCACGTTGGATGCAACTAAGCACACTCCAGTCCTCAAGGAGAGGCTCCAGCACACACATGACAAAACACAGGATACCTTAATTCTGGCCTTGTGTAACTTAAGAGCTGGGTGTCCCAAATGGTCTGGGGAACCTCATCACATACCTCCTAAATGCCAAGGCCCAGNTGACTGGTTTTTTTTTTTAAAAGGGCCAAAAAAAAAATCAAACTATGACAACACACATGACAAAACACAGGATACCTTAATTCTGGCCTTGTGTAACTTAAGAGCTGGGTGTCCCAAATGGTCTGGGGAACCTCATCACATACCTCCTAAATGCCAAGGCCCAGATGAGCAGGAGAGCACCCACCTACCTGCGCAGCTGGGCAGGGTCGCGTTGCGTTTCTGCTGAGCCTTGCCTTGTTGGATGGGAACACCACAACTCAGTGAATAGCTGTTTTCTGAATCTGTGGGGCAGAATGCAAGAGTTGTTATATGTGGCAACTGCCTCACAAGCATTTGCTCCCCTTGTCACCCTCAGGATTAATGTTTGGGGCTTGGAAACCTTACTACTGCTAAATAAGGAGATATTTGAAGTGCCAAACTTCGATTTAAATGGCTGAAATAGTTGGCCAAAGGCTACTGCTTCACAGTGCGGACTACAAGTTTTGGTTCTTTCAGCACTGAAATGTTGCATTTTATTAACAATTTGTCATGAAGTTAGCTGTAAATAATTCCAAGGTGCACAAATATAAATTATTTTGGGCTTGTCCATGGCAAAATCCTTGGGCTTTGATCATCTCTATAATTTAAAAACCAAACCATGTACTTTAGTAATAATTCTGGCTTCAGACTCCAACAGAATTTATTGGCAGGAACAAAAAAAACCCAGTTAGATCTGTAACAGGGTTTACATGCTGCACAGACAAAACCATGTATTGATGCATACAAATTAGATAAATATGGTTCCAGTAATCTCTGCTACACTACAAACAAAGTGTAAACAGCTCTACCACATATAATGCCAGGACTAATACGAAAAGTAACCAACTTTGTGGAATACAATCCTGTGTCAGAACTAGAACACATATGAAAAAGTAACAGCAATACACTGCCACGCCTGCAAAGTGATGTATATGAAACTTATCTGCAGCAAATAATAAGAAAAAGGAGGAGGGGAAGATGCCCAAGTTTCTATAAACAACAATGCCTCATTTTCTATGAATAACACTCAGCTGAACTCTTCTCAACAAAATGTACTAATACACAGTGACTGCCAGCAACTCATACAGAGAGATGCCCAACATGTCCCACTCCTACTCTCCTGCACCTGCTTCACATTGTGCTCACTAAACTCTGTTTCTCTCAGGTGAACCCTCTGCTTTGGGATTTGTTTCTGCTCCTGCTCAATTGTACAATTACAGGATATTTCAGGTCAGGATGCAGACGCTATCACTTTAAGCAGATGTCTGGATGGGCAACAGCAGAAAGTCACTGAAATCAACTGTTAATTGTCTTCTGCTCTCCCCAACCCCTCCCCCCACCTTCTGACACAGCAATTCAATACATTAAAATTTTTCTTTTGCACCATCCTGATTAGGATAGATGTGCCTCTCAGGTTTCCGTTCGGATTCTCCCATCCCTACAAATGACACCTCAAATTAAATGATGAAGGGCCAAACCTCTAATGTAACTGGACAATCAGCTCTTCTTGTATTTAAAGATGTGTATGTTGGGCCCAATTCAATTTATAAAGATGTTTTTGCTCATTTACAGTTGTCCGTAACAACTGAATGCAAGAATCATTAAAACATTAGCAGAAGAAAATCCCACTCTAAACTCAGGAGGACAAATAATTTGTACAAACCTGGAACAAAGAGAGTATTGGATGGGCATGACAGGAAGCAACTCTCTATGCCTCCTGTCTTACCACACACTAGTTGAGCCTTGGGAGTTTGTTTGGCATTTGGGAGACATTTCACCACCTCTGAGGAGAAAAAAAAAGAGAAATAATAAAAAATCAGTCACTGCCAAACCTAGAACCTTGTGCATCCACTTGCATACAGTGCTAAGGAAAGGTACAACTGGCAACAAAGCAAAATCACAGGCCTGGGCATTGGTGAAATAAGCATGTATTAGGGAGAGAGTCTGGATCTTGAGTATGAACTTGAAAATGAAACTCCTTCACATTTTTAGACCTAAACTTTAGATCAGTCTTTTCCTTCTACTCTTCACTTCAAGACTATTCAGGTCAGATACATATTCCAAAAGGCAGGTCTCTGTTTAGTTATGAGCACAATTCTATATGCATAGCTCAATAACAACCAACAGGTAATGCTATGACCGGAGATGTCTGCTCTCCAACTTTGGAGGCACAGCTCTCTGATTTAACACATCAACTACCACACCATGCACAGATGTCACCTTCACAAACATCTGTTTATTTAGATGATCACTACAATGGTATTTTCCACTGTTTGCTCCTACTCCCATGGACTTTCAGCTGCATGCTCAAGCCTCCAAAAGTAGAAAACCTCCCAGCCAAGCAGAAGTGAGGCAGGACACACTGGGATGGAGACACATAGTCCCACCAGTCCTCTCGGCTACTGCTGAAATCATAGACTCATAGAATCACTAGGTTGGAAAGGACCCACTGGATCATTGAGTCCAACCATTCCCATCATCCTCTAAACCATGCCCTTCAGCACCTCATCCACCCATCATTTAAACACCTCCAGGGAAGGTGACTCAACCACCTCCCTGGGCAGCCTGTTCCCATGCCCAATGACCCTTTCCATGAAATATTTNTGAGGGGCCCAGACCTGAACACAGGATTCAAGAAGCGGTCTCACCAGCGGTGAGTACAGAGGGAGAATAACCTCCCTGGACCTGCTGGTCACACCATTTCTGATACAAGCCAGGATGCCACTGGCCTTCTTAGCTACCTGGGCACACTGCTGGCTCATGTTCAGTCAGCTGTCAACCAACACCCCCAGGTCCTTCTCCTCCTGGCAGCTTTCTAGACAGACTTCTCCCAGTCTGTAGCTCTGCACAGGGTTGTTGCGCCCCAAGTGCAGGACCCAGCCCAGCGGTCCAGCCTGTTCAAATCCCTTTGCAGAGCCTCCCTACCCTCCAGTAGATTGACACTTCCACCCAGCTTAGTGTCATCTGCAAACTTGCTACGGGTGCACTCGATGCCTTCATCCAGGTAATTGATGAGGACACTGAACAGGGCTGGACCCAGCACTGAGCCCTGGGGAGCCCCACTTGAAACTGGCCTCCATCTGGATTTAACTCTGTTTACCACCACACTCTGGGCCCGGCCATCCAAACCAGCCCAATGACCCAAGCAATACTAGAAGGGACACTGACACACACATAGACTTCAGCCATTTCTCATCACCGCCACTGCATGAGGCACATTGCAGCTCATGCAATGGAAGTACCCAACTTCCCCTCCTGGCTTCACGTCAGGATGAAGATGGTATGCCACTAATAATTATAATCCTGCATTTACTTTGATTTGACATCTCTTGGGACTGATGCGTTACTTGAGTACATCTTGCCCCAAGAACGACAAGATTCATTCCCAGGTGCAGCCAGCAGGTGTCATCACTACCTGCACTGAGACAGCCTCACCACCTCTCTTCATTCCCTCGGAGGCTGAACCTCTGCCTTGACTGCTGGGCAGTTGCAGCTGGGCACTGCTTCAAGCAGATATTTCACATGGCATCAACTGTCTGCGTTGCAGCTCTTGCTTCAGACCCATCAAAATGTCTATTCAGGTACATATGCTTCTTCTCCAGTTGCTCCTTGCTGCTTCTCCCAAACATGCTCAACTTACAAGATGTACTTGTCTAACTCTTGTTCTACTCATGGCTGACTGTGTAACGCAAACGTCATTTTTCATACCTGTCAGATCACCACTGAGCCACACCACAGAAGAGGGGAAATCAGAGCTGCAGCAGCCATACAAGTTTGGGTCCACCAAGGTTTGGGAAGAGCCCAGTAAATCTTGGGTGAAACAGCAATTCAAATGCAGTAGCTGGAATGAGCCTTGCCTGACTTGGCTTGAGTATAGAGGAAGAGCCTCAATAACCACCCTTGGTTAGTGTTCCTGGCCTCACTGCTGGTTAAATATATATGAGTCCCTTAAACACACCTGATGTTCACATCTCAAATATGGGAGTGATCATCCTTCACTTACCTCCCTCCTAAAGTCTCTTATGCTGGTTTGGTGATGCTTTTAAAGAAATAATTTCTTTGGACCGAGGAGACAACACAAGCGCAAATTGTCATTGCTGAGCAAAGGAGGATTTTGTTACTGCAAAAGTCTCCAAATCATGTAGCACTCAGGACCACTAAATTTATTTTTCCTCATTTTTATTGAGCTTTTATAACAATGTAGAAAGCAGTTTTCTCTAAACAATGTTGGTAATAAAGGTAGGCGATCAACAGGGAGATGACACTCATTTTAAGCCTCATAAAATTCATCAAATAAAACAGTATACATCAATGGAAGAGAGTGTTCTGCTTTCTATCTTCCAACTGAGTATTACAACTAATAAAGCAAAATTTACAACTAGGAGGATGCAGCCTCTTACCACAGGAACAACATTCTTAGTAGGCTGAGAAGGAATATAGCACAAAAGTATCTATAGACTAGACCTCAAAAAATTTTAGTCCCTCCTGCTCATCTACAAATTCCTTTCCTGTACTAACTGGTACACCACCAGGGAGACCTAGTGGATAACTGAAAAACAGAATTAATCATCTCTTACTGCTACAGGACTTAGTTCTCAATATAGCAGGGAAAGTAATATACATAACGATAAGCATGAAAAATTAAGTACTTAGTTGTGGTTAGGAAGAAAGTCAGAGGCAAAGGCTGAAACCCAACTTGAGAAACTCATCTGCCACCCCACTCCACCTTCGTTATAAGTGCTTTCCACACTAAACTATCCCAGTTTCCCCAGCCACTTCTCTTAAGACTTGTTCTCCAGCCCCTTGACCAGTTTTGTTGCCCTTCTCTGGACACACTCCAGGACCATAATGTCTTTGTTGTAGTGAGGGGCCCAAAACTGAGCACAGGATTCCAAGTGCAGCCTCACCAGTGATAAGTACAGTAGGATGATCACTTCCCTACTCCTGCTGGCCACATTATTTCTGATACAGCCAGGAGGTTGTTGGCCTTCTTGGCCACCTGGGCACACTGCTGGCTCACGTTCAGCCAGCTGTTGACCAACACTCCCAGGTTCTTTTCTGCTAGGCAGCTTTCCAGCCACTCTTCCCCAAGACTATAGCACTGCATGGGGTCATTGTGGTCCAAGTGCAGGACCCAGCATTGGGCCTTGTTGAGCCCCATACAGTTAGCTTCAGCCCACCAGCTTGTCCAGATCCCTCTGTAGAGGCTTCCTTCCCTCAAGCAGATCAACAGTCCCTCCCAGTTTGGTGTCACCTGCAAACTTACTCGTCCAGATCATTTATAAAGATATTTAACAGAACTGGCCCCAACATAGCCCTAGGGACACCACTTGTAAATGGCTGTCAACTGGATTTAACTCTGTTCACCACAACTCACTGAGCTCAGCCATCTAGTCAATTTTTTAGCCAGCAAAGAGTATGTCTATTCAAGCCAAGAGTAGCCGGTTTCTCCAGGAGTGCTGTAGGAAATGGCATCAAAGGCTTTTCTGAAGTCTAGGCAGACAACATCCACAGGCTTTCCTTCATCTACTTGTAAACAATTAAATATTTTGAATATTCTAAATTAGTCTTAGATGGAAACAGAGTTATAGCTGAGGTCATACAGTTGGACAAATAAATAAAGGACAAAAGTATAAAATACATAACAAAAATATGACTTAGATTTGTGTGAATGGACTCATAATATTTAAAAGAAGAATTCAACACAAATAAAATCCAACGTATTTTCCATTCTCTAATCCACCTGCAGCTATATCCTAGCCCATAGACCCCCATATGAACAGCTCTTATTTGTGTTTATAAAATGAATTTGGAGATCTATATTGTGAAAATGCAGCATCCCTCAGACAAAACCACAGAGCTTTTCCACCCTCCTGCAGAACAGAAGTATCACCATAGTCACCTCTGAGTTAGCCTCCCACACTTACCAACGCAGTCCTTTTTGTTCCAGTGTAATTTTTTTCCAGGTGAGCAGATACATTCATAGCTCCCCATTGTATTAAGACAGCCATAGTCACAGCTACCATTGCTGATGCTGCATTCATCAATATCTGAAAATGTAATTTAAAGTTGAGAAAAGTATTAACCATATGTACACATGTATGCCGTGTATTAAGACATTATTATGTGCATAAGGTTATCTGTTGTTAATACGCCTTTTGTATTTAAGTCTATACAAACATGCATAGACTTATACAAACATGACAGTACTCACGTCAAACAATTTTAGTGTATATTGTACGGTTTTGTCTTTAGACACATGTGTAGCTCCCAAGGGTTTATGTATACGATACAATTTACTTGCCAGGTCTAGTTACACTGACATTCATGGAAGCACTTACAAGATACAAAACATGCTTGAAAGTCTCTGCAGCATCTGGACAATAATGTATATTGCATTATAGGGAAAAATGTCAAAGGCATAAACATCTGTGAGATTAGATCATTTTTGCATAACAGGGAGATAAATTCTCCATGGTGATTCACAGAGTTTGCTTTTAGAAATGATTCAGATGAAGGAAGAAACTATGTAATTGCTGGGAACCTAACAGCTGAAATGTAGTTTATTTAGTCTTCTACTCAAATATAAAACGTATAAGCTTACAAGAAGGCAAAGCAATTACCCAATACGTTATAACTGATATTTCACATAAAATATTTCAGCTTTTTGATATATTAGAAAAGTATTTATTCAATAGCCGGTGGCATATCCTTTTAAGTCTATGCAATCAGCATTTATATACTTGTGCCGATGTGGCTGATCTCTCATCTCCTCCAAACACCAGAAAGGATGTTTATCCGTCATGCTCAATAGGAGTTGTGCTGCCATGTATTCACCTCTAGATCACACTCAGGCACATCTGGGACGCTAGATGGCACAGGCAAAAATTGTCAGATAACACCAGTGAACCATCAGTGGCACACTGCAGCTCCAGATGCTTTTAATTTACTGGCATAGCCATAACCTAAAAGCCCTTATTACAAACCACAGCAATGTTATTTTATGCACTGCACTAACCTCAACAACAAGTGGTTTCTGCCCTTTGAATGCAGCTACTCATCTGCTTGCTGAAACAGTAGCGCTCCTGTAACAGATTTTTACAAGGCGCTTGGATTGTGCCATTTGACGCATGCTCAAACGAGCTAGTTTGACACCAGATCAGCATGAGATATACTGAATTGCTAATATTCTGGCTTAATGATAGGCCTCAAAATACTACTGCAGAAGGAAAATTGTCACTTAATGTGTTTCTAAGGGTCATCTTGCCACAAAGGTTCACAGACTGAGTGTCTTACTGCCTTTCCAAACCAGGCATGAGCCCAGGCTTGAACACTGACTGCTGCATGCTTGGCACTGAGTGAATCCATATCGTGTTCAGGAACACAGTCTGAGTTCTCTCAGGACTAGTCCTCCCCAGGACCCAGTTTTGGAGCCTGGTGACCCCATCTGAAGCCAGAGGGTGAGGTACAGGTGGGAGATGGGGCTGATGAGGGACTGGGCTCAAACACACACTTAAGTCAGGTGCTGCACTGGTTAACAAAGGCAGGCCCATACATATTAACCATGGCATCTTAGTGCATTTTTTGGGAACATTGGAGCATTTACCAGGGCAGCTGCCAGAGTCCAGAAATGGCTTTCTGATACAAGATTTTAGCCTGGGTGGTTATGTAAAAATCTAGAAAACATGGAGTACATGCATAAAAGAAACTGAGAAAGTTACCCTAATATGACAGGCATGTTTTCAGACAATGTTTGGATCTGCCTGTTACAGGAAAACACAGGAGGTTTAGAATTGGTTGTGGTTTTGCCCTAAGTATTTTCAGTTAGAGTTTTGTTCCTACTTCTATCTTTTTTAGAAGATTGAAGCTGAACTAAAGCTGATATTTATGGCTGAAACCGAAGCTCAAACTTTGAGACTATCCCTAAATTAATACACACATTAAGTCATTAAGGAAATAACAGTGAAACTGATCGGCATCTCCACACCCCACATAGCACAGACCTTCAGACTCTGATTTTGCTTTTGGAACTGCCCTCAACTGGGGTCTTTTTCCACACTCTTTCCTTAGATGGACTCCTGTTTCTCTTCCTGACCGTCTGTACTGTACAGTGAATTAATTTATTATTTATACTCTTCTATAAAAGAGGTGCCAGCATACACCTCCTACATCTTTCTCCCAAAAAAAGCCAGGCAGAGATATCATTGGCAGTGTCTCATGTTAACCCTACAAAATCAGGTGAACTCAGCAGTTGTACAGAAGTGAGGGGCTAGTACCTGTTTGTGTTACACCAGTTTGCATAGCACAAACTGAAGCATGTAGGAACAGAAAAAACATGAGCTTTTAACTGTATCTTTCCGGCTGTGCAGCATGATTTATTCAGGAACATATAGAGGACACCTCTTGCATATATTATGTACCACAACGTCTGCTCCACAAATGAAGAGCCGTTAGGGCGCAACACAGTTTTTGGCAACTCCTCTAGCATGCTTTCCCTGCACTACATCTGACTCAGATCAAAACCTGGCCTGAATGCATGGCTTTTGTGGATTTAAATTCAGGGCTTTGTTTAAACCTGACTTAGTTTGTATCTTGGATAATTTGAATAATTAACTAATTAATTATCAACCATCTTTTATCTAAAAAGAACCATTTGGTTTTACATTTCAAGATAACATGGAGAGTTTCTTTTGTCACTATTTGCTAACAAGTGATTTAGATTTAGGGCTTTCAGGTTTTATTATAATTTTCTCTTTCCACTTTTATTTGAGTAATGCTAACCAAACTGATTAAAAGCGTAATTTGGACTTAATACACTTAACAGATCCCTCCAGAAAAGTCTTTGCTCTCCCTTGACCAGTGTTCTGAACACAGTCAAATCCTATCCCACATATTAAAGGTTCAGGAAGAAGACCACAGTGATACCTGGAGGTGTTAGGCAGGCTGGTGGCAGGCAGTCTTGTACTGTAATACCCTGGGAAACACTGAGCTTAATTTGAGTGCTTTGTAATTCTCCTGCCTTGATCAAGCAGAGCTGAACCTCTAAGGTGGTCATTGTGGTAATACCACTCTATGATATACTTAAAACATATCCCTTTCTCCTGGATAACCAAATGTACAGCAGCAATTCTTTCCAGTTATACCAAGAAAGGTTGAAGAGTTGAAGTAGCTCCACAAAAGATGGGAAGAAGGTACCCCACTGCATTCTGAGTTTCACAGGCAGTAACAATAGAGCCAAAATTTGTAAACTTTGTAAAATTCCTTCTCTTGTTCTCTCTGTTGCTCAGAATTTGAACTCTTCCTTCTGTAAATACAATTGTGACTAACCTCACTCCTGTGGAGGTACCAATTGCACTTGTAAACTCTGTAAGGAAGATGATCCTGTACAGTGTGAAAAACCTCAGCCATGAGACTGCTTTGGAATGGTTATGGAAGAAGGGCTACATCCATGCAGCAGTGGATGCAAGTGTCACAGCTGCAGGCTTCTTGTCTATACTGAGGCTACTATGCACCACCATCAAAAAATGCCAGGATGTTGTTTTTTATTTACGTTCTTCTCCTGGGAATTCTTCAGCAAATTTGAGATGATGAAAGTTTAGTCACACTCACCTCATGCAATTTTAGCTTTATTTTAACTTTACTGGTTTATCATCTTCAGTTCTAAAATCTTCAGCTAAAAGAATGGCTGGCTCAGTACACAGTTCACAAAGCAAATGAACAAACAGATAAGCAAAACTCCAAACCTCCACAGTGTGTCAGTCCGTACAAGGTGTAGCCTTTATGACAGAGACATTCAAAGCTTCCAGGGTAGTTGATGCAGGTGTGATCACAGGTCCTTTCGAAGGAACACTCATCTATATCTGATTCACAGAAAAAACATCAAGGAATTACAATTCAGTTAAACTGAATGGTTGGAATTTCACACTCAGTTGCAACATCTGGTTACTGATAAAGTATCAGATATCATCCCAGGCAAAATCTGGATGAAATATTCTCATTCCTCTAGTGCATTATAAAGAAAGGACCTGCATGTACATGGAATAAGGTAAGAAGAAAACCTGAAGACTGAATCATATATGTTCACCATTAGATGGCAACCTTTAACTTCCGATCATATTAACCCATCAGGGCTGTTGAGGGTGTTAGGTTTTTAGGGGTTAGCATCATGGGAAAAAGTTTTGGGTTGAATCAAGTCATTGCCTCTTTCATTGCCCATTCTTCTGATATCTTGCCCACAAGCAAGCCTGCTTGCAGACTTCTGCTCTGCCTTTGCTGGACTGTACAGACTGTACAACAGGGTAAGTAAAATAGTGCCTGAGAATAAGCCAGTACCAGGAATGGATGGGCTGCACCTAAGAGACAGAAAATCTTAGCCTGAAATCCACATTCTACCTAATTTAGGAACATTTGATCTTCTCCTCTTGAAAAAGTCACGTGTCTCTATTGCTGCTCACTAATGAGACTCTTATTTACATAGCCTCTTCCATCCAGCAGTCTATGAAGAAAGCAATTAACAGTACACTGCTTCTTAGATAGTTCAAAGGTTTTACTGAGCAGGGTGATATAAAAGTTTATTTGACAGCAGGTTTTATATGACAGAACAGACGTGCTGAAATCCGTCACATTAAAGGCACCTTAAATAGCAAAATAACTTGAGTGAATGTAATCCTCAAGCTGTTTTTTAAAAAATCCTCTTTAGTGATATACTTTTCTGTTAAAAAGTCAGGAAAATTCATACAATGGTATTATTTGAGAGTGGCAATTTCAACAAATTTCCTTTAATATTCCTGAGGTATAAATGAATGGAACAGTATTTCTCTACTAGCTTGCACACTTTCTAGAGTTACTTATTAAGAACATAACCTGAGCAACACCATTACTATATAAATAACTTGGTACATGCCTGCTTAGAAAGCTGTGGGTGCTTGAAAAAACTTGAAAACTCACCAATACTCAAGGGTCCACTAACCAATTCCTATACCCAAGTATTATTTATATAGTTTTGATGTTTTATGAAACATTCAAGGTTTTATCCTTCTATTATAAATAAAAGTACTCCAAGAGCTATAAAAATTAAGATCTCGTGTATGTGTATGCAGACTCCAAATCTGTGTGAGAGCTTATACACAAATGTAGAATACTGTGAACAGCTACACGTTTTATCATCTCCAGTGTTAAGTGTTTCAAAACATCCACAAAAAGAGAATTCACAATGTGGTAAGTAACTGTTTAGGCAAATGCATAACTTAAAATGAAATACACATGATGAATAAAGATCCATGCTATCCAGCTTTATGTGTCACAATCAGTTTTTATGATCAAGCATCAAAAGAAAGGACAACTGAGCTTTTCTCTTTTTCACATCAATTTAATTTTAATGCATTTTCCTATGCATGTTAGAATATCATTATCTAAGTTCTGAAAGTAATTTCTTTGTAATGTTTCCTTTATAATTTTATAAATATGTGGCTTTTGAATACACATAAATGGCAAACTGTTTCATTTCTTTTAAGTAAATACATAAAGTAAAATCATTTGGGAATGAACTATGCAGTTATAGTTTTAAAGGATTTTTTAATGCGTAAGAAGCCAAATCATATACCATAGTTTCATTCCTGTGTAATCTTGTTCATGATATGCTGCTGCAGGAACTTTACAAAAGCAGGTCATTTTCTGGCCTCTGACCAACCTTGGAAGACTCTTTTTAAAAAATAATTTAATATTTCACAATAGTGATCTTATCCTGTGCTAGTTTAGTCAATGGGGTTTATGCCTTGCTTTCACACATAATGCTTTGCGCCTTTTCATATTATGGCTTAGGCCTTCACAGGTTTTTCTTCACATTAAGAAGGATGCATATCCCTCTTTGCCTGTGGAAACAACACTGCCTAATAATATGACCAGCCATCTGCTTGTCGAGTAACAGCCATGCACGATGGACAAATGCATTTCTATTACTCAAAATGTCAACTACTCATAAACTTATATTGCTTACACTGGCTTGCAGAGATGCTGAAATAGTTTTATTATAATACAGAGACCTTTTTCACCATGGTGGTGCAATATAGGATGCAGAAATCGTCTCATTTTCTTTCTTTTTTTAACCTCTGAAATTTGTGCTCTGGCTGCTGTTACCCCTTGGCTCCCAGAAACTTTGAAGCTGGCCCCTGGTGGTTTGTGTGAATTGCTCCACAATACTCCTCTATATTTACCCTGCAAGGATGTGCTTATTTCCCCCTCCACCCCCCGATGATACAGGTATATCTTCTAAGAGACTGAGGAGCAGGGTGTTAACACCTGGTTTCACATTCACAGCCCTGTCTTCAGGTCCTGCTCACCATACAACCAGAAATGAATGTTCTTGTCTGAAGGGAAGTGAAGCCCAAAAATACAAAACCAGAGATGAGGCAGGTTACAAACAGAGAGCTGAGAACAAATACTTTCTTTACCAGTTTTGTGGTCAACCCTTGTCCCCTCAGCCACATGCACAGAACTCAAACGCACACATACATTTTTCTATGGGCTAGCTCTGAATTCCCTGCCTCCCATCTACAAAAAAGAAATACTGAGAAATAAGCTTTCTGGATCTGAGGCTCTCTTAAACTGCTTAGAGCTTTTTTTAAATTACATTTCTGAACTGTATTAATATGAAAAGTAATTTTTTTTTTTTCCCCAGGAACTGTAGTGGAAAATTTGAACTTGGAGTTCCTATCTATTTTGAGTTGAATTTGGCATGAATTCACAAATAGTCCAAGGTACCGTAGAACATTTTAGATTTGCTAATGCATTTATTTGCCACCAAACACACCCTTTTAGCTTTCACTTGGTCAAAAAATCATATTCCTGTGATTGTGTCATTATGTATATTAAGAGACATCTTCAGAGCTTAACTGGTTCAAGCTTATGGGAACTATGAGACTAAATTAATCTCCAATACTACATGATTAATTTCCTGCCAAAGGATGGGTTTTTTTAGGACTACTAATGGTAGCATATAAATGTTAAGATGATGACCTCCCTACTTCACAACAGACAATCCACTGGAAATGCTAAGTTCAGTAATTGGAGTAGAGGACCTCAAGAGGTTTCTTCCAATGTCCACCACTGATTCATGTGCACACTGGCAGTCCGTACCCTCTCTAAAGCTACTGTATGATGACCATGGAAAGCTCCCCCTCCAGTCACTGTTTCCATGACATCAAGGCACGATCTCAGGCTAAATAAAGTCCAACACCTCTTTTATCAATCCATGTTCTCATCTCCGAAGAGAACTTTCTACAGTGTAAGCACTCTTTTACTTTTGCCTAGAAGGGATTCAACTCAAAGAGATTGGTCAATGGTTTAATAAAAGAGCAGGATTTTCCTGTGTTTTTGAGGGAAGTTATTGTTGTCAGTGGTGGTCATGCTTCATAATATTTGTATGGCTTTGTTCCTATAACTTCAAGTCAGTATTTGGATTTTGCTGTTGATTTTTCAATCACACTTAGAATTTTTTTTGTTCATGCTTTCACAGAGTAAATGATCGCATAATGACCTTTATTTTTCTTGAATATAATGCTTGTTAGTGGGTGTCCACTTGTCAACACTGGAAAATAAATTCTTCCATCTATCTCCAGAGGGAGTTACCAGAGATCAAATTTCTTCTAAGTTTCCTTACACAGAGGTGTCTCAGAGGTGACCTGAGGGAGCAGGGAGAAAACAGCTCATTTTCCATGCTCATTCAAGTTATTGCCCTTTCCACTGATGCTGCCAATAGACTCCCAGTTACAGTAGCACCAATTGTTCCAGTGGTTTTTGTGATGTGGACACTGACTTATTTGTGGACATGGAGTACAGGGCACCAATAAGCCATCACATAGTAATGATTTTTGCTAAGTTTGAAACTCAGCTGGATTCCTACCAGCAAGTCTGAAACAAAAGGCTCCTTTCCGTACTCTGTTTCCAGTCCTCAAATGCAGTCCCCTTATATTCTTGATTGTCACTCCTTTCTTCTCTAAAATAAATTTCAGAGTAATTTAAAGTAACCAATTTTCAGTAAATTAAAGTGTGATGCAGGACATTACCCAAAAGCACTAGAATAGCAAGCAAGCAGCTCAACACTAAACACATACAAATGAGGCAAATATAGAGATGTTTTGAGGACTGCAAACTGATATGACTCCCTGCAAAAATGTACAGATGCAAAATTCACTTGCATGGGGTACACATATGATCTATGGGTTGTGGTTCTAGAACTGAAAAATTCAATGCCCAAGTTTCTCAATGTCATATTAAAAATCTACTGCAAAAAATAAGGATTTTGGCTTCTATTTCTTTCTTAATATAGTTTTGTTTGTTAATATTAATAAGTCAAGAAACTCATTAGAAAAATCTAATGGTTATCACAACAGCTTTTCTCTGAGATATAGATTAATCAATTAGGTTAATTCATGAAACTTGGAGCCTCCTTCCAAAACACAGGCCACATGATACTTGAATAAGAGTCTGGTCTTGCTGCTTGGAGTATTTTTCAAGTGGTCTGAAAATAAACACAGCAAGGAGAGATCACTGTTATCTGATGGGGCTATTTGTGCTACAGAGAACAATACAGAAGGGACTCAAAGACAATCAATAGAAGTTATCACAGGGATTTGGGAAAGAGTGCAGACTGCAATGGCTCTGGGCACTGTAAGTAAAGAACCCATCTTTGATTTTCTGTGTGCAGTGAGGCAGGACATGAAGTATACACTAGATCTCTGCATGCATGCAAAATATACATATTAGATTTAAATATACTATTTCAAATAAAAATAAAATAGAGAATAAGTACTTTCTGCTTAGAAACAGAAAGTAAAATGAAATGGAAATATCTATCTCTGTCAGAAGTGACTCATGACACCCTGAATGCTGGCAGATCACTTCAGTCAAAAATGGTCACAATCATAGAATCACCAGGTTGGAAAAGACCCCTTGGATTATCGAGTCCAACCATTCCTATCTGCTACTAAACTATGTTCCTGAGCATCTGCCTTTTAAATACCTCCAGGGATGGTGACTCAACCACCTCCCTGGGCAGTTTGTTCCAGTGCCCAATGATCCTTTCTGTGAATTTTTTTTTTCTGATACTTAGTCTGAACGTCCCCTGGTGCAGTCATACTTTGAGATGCTATCACAGTCATGACTTCTCCAGGTTAGCTCAAGTGTACTTTTGTTACAGCAGCAAAGCTTTATATAAATCTCATAACTGCTGCCTGGGATGTTATGAAAAGCATACACAGCAAGGAACCTGTGGTTTTCAGGTTCATGGGTTAGTAATGTTTGACCCACAGGCTGGAAGTAATGGCCCCAGTGTCCCAGCAAAGCCACTGCTCAGTACAGTGTGGTTATCTCCTAATATGTTCCTATTTTCCTAATGCAAAAGTCTATGTTACCTAGTTTTATTTTGTCCATCTCACACATCTTTGGTTTATTTTTGATCCCTAAGCCAAATGCGGACGCAGTGTGGTGCACCCCACTCAACTGATTGTGCACACAAGTCAAACTCAAGGCTGTGAACTCAGACATTCACAGAACATTTTGTGTTCACATTTCTCAGCTTCTAAGTCCTTCGCTCCTCTAAGAAACAAAGCCTTTCCTTTTTCTCATTCATTAAGCTCAGATGCATAGAAACTCTGAAGAAGTGTTACATGATGTTTTTAAAATAAATACTAATGCTTTTTTATATGGATTTGGGCTGAAAGTTATTTTCTGTCTTCCTCTTCTCCCCTCTTATTTCCGCAGGGAGCTGATACCACCCATGTAATGTCGATCACCTTACAGCCTAGCCAGTGTTATTTCCAGCAATATTTGACAGACATTAGGGAAACCACATATCCTAATCTGAGTGGTTGCTGGACCATAGGGAATCATGATTCAAGCTATGTTCTCCAACAGATGCTGGTTTAAATTCAGTATTGGGAAAGGTATTATTTTGCCTCAGCAGCCATATGATGGGGGTTCCACCACATCGCATGTTTTCTGATCCACAGTGACTTATCCCTGTTCACAGTTAGTAAAAATGCATCCTCCATCCAATAACATAACTCTCTAATACACAATCAACATTGACCAGAAGGAATGGCTTATAGCTAATGTCTCCTTATGCTTCAAAGTCTACAAAAAATAAAACCACTGAAAAGGAAGTACAGAAAGGCGTAGTAATGTACAAGCTTTCTACTTCATTACCTTGCCACTGAGTGCTTCTGGAGCAGGCTGACACAAAGGGGACCTCCCTGCCCCAACCCCAAACCTTTTAAAAGTAATTGAAAAAACACACTCATTTATACTTCCTACTGCATTACTGACTTGCAATCAAGTCAACTTGAAGCTGTGACTTGTTAATAACATACTAATGACCTGCAGAAAAAACAGATTTGGCATTAATTGCTGCACTTTGAATGTGAATGTTAGTGCCTAAGTACCACAGTCACATCTTGTATTTCAGAAATTTAAGTGGGAAACTGTCCATTATGACTTGGAACAGAGCATTTATTTATTTAAGAACTTTATTGCTTGCAGTTAACTATGTGATTAGTGAAGACCAAATGCAACACACTAATCAGGGAATGAAAGATTTCTGAAGGAAATTGATTCTGCTCACAAGGAAATGTGCTTTTTATTAGATATGATTTGTTCTTAGAATGCAAAGTGGTACTAAAATGAATAAACGTATAAAAACTGCAAAAGAAACATGCAAAATATACTTGAGACAGCAGCAATAAATAATTAGAAACCTGTGACTTACTATGTAAACATTCCACAGAACTATTTAAAGGATTTCACAATGTCAAATGAAATGACTATTACTCAGCTTCAGGGACAGGCACACAGTAGCAGTCAGTGGCAAATTCTGCAGAATCTTTGGTTCCTACTCTGATACAGGTAAGACCACTGCTCTGTGCATTATTTAAACATGCTGCCACAGTTCAGTTCAGGAACAAAAATTTGCTTGTAGCAACTTAGAGTTAACCTGATTTCCCCACACCGGACAAAGCATTTCATCGTACCCTTGATTCACTCAAACCAAACAGTACGTGTTTAATCTCTAGCAACAGATCTGGGCAGAAATGCTGCAAGGAGGCCCCTGTCTTGGTCCACATGGGAACCAAGGAAAGCAATGAGGACCTGCAGCAGCACCAGGGTCACGCAGATGTGCACCAGTCATCACCATTGGAAGGATCTGGACTCAATTTTGCTTCTGCTTTGCAACCAACATAAGGTACTTGCTGCTTCAGGGGACAACACTTTCTAGCATGGCAGTTGGTTAACATGGACTTCTGTAGTTACACACATTCCTTTGGGTTCAGCACACTGAAGGGGCTACTGTCTTGCAAGCTACTTAGCAGCCTGAGCTTCTGCCACAGCAGCAGGGTCTCCAAGGCCCTCAACCTGCCAGCTCTTCCAGACTGGCTAAGCAAGAAGTGCTCTATCCAACAGCCAAACACCATGGAAGATGCAACTAGGCCACAGTTTCCACTTGTTTAAATCAGCATGGAGTGCTACACCTGGAGTGTGAATTTTACCCCTTCCAATCCATAGCTGTACGAAGGACCATCAGTGTTACCAGCTACCTAGTTCTGCCTCGCAGCCTCAGTATCCTTTTATGTCTGTATGTTCTCATTCAGTATAGTGAGATCCTGGAAAAATCTTGTTTTCATCTTCCTCACAGCCCATCTGTACCCACGGTAAGTTCAAGAATATGTTATCTCTGTTATTGAGGTTGTCAAACTGCTGATCATTCTTCAGAGAGGATGTGTCTTCATGCAGCATTAAATGCAGAGTTAACACTCTATATCTCTGGTGCAAGAGAAGCATAGGGAGACACAGTAGTGTCTGTTGTTTATCATTGTGGTCTGATGAATTTAGATACTCTTATTTTGCTCTTAGGAATATCTGGGCATCACCAATCTTTCTCTGTGTTCTTACACTTCTGCTATGTGTGCAAAGTTGAAAGATGTCTTCCAACTCCTATCAGCGTGGATAGAAACTGTATGTTTGTTTTGACAGCATGAGTATATTTAATGCCAGCAAGATGACCATACTCCTACACCTAAGCAGCCTCTAGCATTTTACTTGGTAACCTCCAAAAGCATTTTTGTTCCAGAAAGGATTGCCTACATGTTTTCCTGCACTGACATAAGTTTAAAATTATATCAATATGTGCTGATATGTTCATAATTTATCTCAAAAGAGTGTAATGCATACCTGATCCTTCCAGGAGTCAGCAGGTAGCTCTCAATACAGTTATCATATTATTTTGGTGGGTCTGAGGTTACATGCAAGAAAGGAGGATTCCAATTAACCAGTTCCCTTGGGCTGACTAGCTGCCTCTATTAATTCATATCACTGGAGCAGCTCAGCTCCAGGACCATAATCTATCATTGGCCCTGTCAGTGGTTAGAGGGACTAGTTAGTAGTCAGATCCTTCTTTGATGCTATGCACCAAGGGGACAACTCTTAACTCAGCAAACTCATCACCCTCATTAACATCAGAGCAACTGTTTTCCCACTGTTTACCTAGAAATTACAGCAAAGGCAACTGCCGTTGGGAAGAACAAGACAGCACATTTGGGAGAGTCTTTAAAGGCAAATGGTAGCTCATTTTCTTTATCTCTGCTATCAGACCTTATTAAAAGAGATCAGTGGCACTTTCCAGGAACCACTGTGCTTCCTCTGGGATTTGAAAACAGAAAGAAAGCAGGTTAAATGACTTGGCAATAAATTTGCAGGTCTAAACTGTTTGCTCCCTCTCCAGAGTAAATACATTCCTTTCTTTAGGAACACTTCCAAGGGAGTTTTATGTGATCTCACGTACCAACAAATTAATTTTCCCTTCTCTTTTCAATATTTTTTCAAAAATTCCCTACTTAATTTTCTTCCACACAGAATCCACAAGCTCATTCTCTTCCACAAGCTTCCCTTAGGGCTTCCTCCAAGTCTGCAGAAATGGGGCTGCAGAACAACATCTTAATGCAGTAAATGCCTATTCCCTGTGTTTTCCCCTTAATGCATGTGCCAAGTCAAGTGACCACCATACATACCTCTTCCTGTCAGCACTGCAGAGCCAATTCTGCTCCCAGTCAGTGAGTACGGTTTTGTTCTGCCTCATTCATCAGCCACAGACCTATTCATTTGCTTTTGGATCACCAAAAGCTTTGCCTGAGGGGCTGGAAAGATTTATGGTTTTGGATGGAAACTGCAGAATTTGGCAGTTTTGGCCAGGAAAAAATTGGCAGCTAACTTAAGGGTCTTTGGGGTATCTTTGACTTTAGTTGGTGGGATTTGGCCCAGGTTTTTTTACATTTCTATGATGAAATACACCAACATCATCATCACCACCACCACCACCATTATTATTACATTATTGTTTCTTTGTTGTTGGGCAAAGAAAAAGGCTTCCAGTGTTTTTCCCTGCAGCATTATGAATGACCTCACCACCTTTGTTTTTTAATAAGCAGCACCAAACTAAAATCCAGAATAATGGTAGAGAATTACCTGATGAATATCCTTTCTGGCAGAACAATTTCTTCTAACATTTTAAATAAGGTTGTGCAAAACTACTTGCTAAATCTTGGCAATGCAAGAACAGCCATGGCAGCTTTTGCCCATGAGACTGCTGAGGAGGAAAAGGTACATGGCCTTGGAAGTGCCAAGCCAAGCTTCCCTCTTCCTCCATTTCTTCAGCTGATGTGAACTGCTCAGCAATTGTGAATTCAAGTCAGCTGTCTTACCAGAGAGAGGAATGAGAGAACTGATGCCAGGTCCTGAGGTTCTTTGGAGTGTCAGACAGCAGTACATTTCATAACTAATGAGGTAAGCTTGTTTCTTCTGTGCAGACACACCAGGAAAGACATCCAGAATTCTCCCTAGCCTAACATTCCCTGATGCCTCTGACCATTATTTCAAACAACCCTGCCATGGCTTCTCCTTGTTTGTGAAATCACTTGGCAGGTGATGTTAGTCAACCTGATGTTCAATTTAATGACCAGATTCACTATATGTGTGAAGTTCTGTAGCAGGGGAAAATCCACTGATCTGTGCTGTGACTGAGGATGGAACACCTCCTGCAAGCCTGCAGTTCAAAGGTTCCCATATGTCAGGCCATGTGGCATCCTCTGTACACCCTCTCTGTACAGACACCCCCAAGGTGCCCTCAGATGAAGTATTCACATACTCCAAGAACAGAAACTTGAAGGATTGAGAGGGGAAGAGGGCAGCAAAAGCAGAGCCCTCAAGCATGGGGACTCTTCCCAAAGCGCTTGCAGAGAGATGTAGACACCAGAGACAGCTCTGTAGATACTTTAAAATAGAGAAGTTAAAAAATAAAGGAATTATTTTTTGCACATGATAAAGTTTGCTGGGGCTCTTACGTAACATGAGAAAAGCCCTACTAATAACTGGACACAATGGTATAAAATTAGTAAGTCTGCCAAGTTTACAAACATGAATGGAGCCAAGAGAGCTGTTCTATAAAGGCATTTTGAAAAAAAGATTTCAAAGCATTACTGCTTTTTGCTATCAAGCTTGTCACACTTAGCCTCACTGTAAGCTTGTGGCATTTGCTTTTTACTTTTTCTCCTTACTGTTATCCTTGTGTGTAAAAATTTTTAAAAGGATTTTAAAAGGATTTTTAAGAGATTTTAGAATGTGCTATAGGGATCTGAACCCAAATAAAGCACTGCTATCTTGTAAATACAATTAAAGTTAACAGTATAAAAAAATGTATCAATACATTTAATAGCGTTGTTAATTTTAAGAACCTATTGCTTTTAAAATCAATAGAAAACAAGTTGAGTTAAGCACTTTGTCAGATCACAGTTTTTTCCTGAGAGCTACAAAATCTACCTACTGTTGGATCAGGAAGGACTGGAAATGCTTGGTGAAAGGCCATGTGCCAAAAAAAGTCTAAGTACATTTGCAACCTTTTAGCAATGGCAAACCAGAGAAAGGTCAACATAGCTATGATAAATGAGCCTGACTTAAGACTGTACCTCCTAATGTTTAGCCTGGAGAAGGAAAGTACAACTACAGTCGACGGTATTTGTGATAAATCAAATCTGTTATGCGTACTAGCACCAATGAAGTTGTAGCACTGTGGGCATCAGGATGTATAGCTCTTGGATGGGATTTATGTGATCTCATGTACCAACAAATTAATTTTCCCTTCTCTTTTCAATGTATTTAAAAATTTCTCTGTCCCTGTATGAACACTTTGGTGATCAGCCTTTGTAACCACATCTTCATTGTTACATGAAAGGAGCATGCATGTTCTAACAAATGCATTCCTCTGCAGATGTGGGGGGACCACCATTCCTGTTGCATTTCCAGTTTTCTTGTTATTTACTTCCCACATTATGTACAGATAGTGTTAGACGCAAGTTTTCAAAATGGAATTACTTATGGTATGAAAACAAAGATCCTCTTAAGAAAACTTGCCTGTATATATATTATTCCTACGTGTGGCAACTGGACCCAATCACTCAGTGGCAATGAAGGTCTACAAACTTTGATGGCTGAATCAACTGGGATATGAGGTAAAAGAACAAGAGATACAGAGGCAAGAAAGGCAACAGGCTAAGTTTCTGTGTGATGAAGACCTTGAAATTGGAGATTGAAGTTGTGTTACTGCTTAGGCTGTCTGTAGACTTCCCAGACATTACCTTTACTCTTGGGTCTATGCTTACCTGTTGTAGCTCTTTCTCACCCCTCCCACCTCTCTCCATTACGTGAAGGCTTTGTTGTGCTCAGGTTCCCCTATTCATCTGAGCAACCTTGTAAGAGGCAATTTACTTTAGCTCCCATTATGTTTATCCTCCTACCATTGTTTTGCTAGGACAATATAAAATGCAATTAAAGTCAATACTTTCCCAACAATTTTAAAGAAAACAAAGTACTTTTGTCAAAACATTGCCAAGATTTTCTAAGCAAACTTGTATCGTTTTCCAAAATCAATCACTTTCCAAAGCAAAGGCAAGTTGAGTTACCTACTGCTATTTTGGCAATAAACTGTGCTACTATTGGTATAGGAGAAGCTGTATATCAAGAGTAGAAGTGCATTAAAAGAAGCTTCAGGCAGGTTTATTTGTTTCCTACAAACATCAACATGTTTAGTTTAGTAGTCTGCACTCTGCTCAAGCCACTTATTTACACAACAACTCTGTAAGAACAGCTTATCGGCCTGATGAGAAAACATAAAAAAGGCTTTACCTTTTCTGTATCAAGTAAGGAACATTCTCTCTATCCTACAATACATTTGATTTTTAGATGTATTTCTGAAAAGAGGAAGCTGTTGTCTTTGCTAAGGGTGTTTGTCTCCATCACTCTATAGTAGGAGCTGCTAGTGAGACTTCTTGAAGAAGCAAGGGACTAGTCTGTGTGGAAAAGTGCCTAGTTATTTGATGAAAGAGCAAGTATAACAACACAGTTTCAGTTTTCAACTGAAAACTCAAATTCAGCACTTCCCTTCATCTCCATTGGTCTTGACTGTTCATTCTCAACTTCAAGCTCCTGCTGAAGTAAGCAGACACTGAATATACACAAGAATTGCATTGTGCTTTGGTTCTGCTTCAAAGCCTTGTTTAAAAACTCTGCCCAGAAAGATTGGCCTCTGTGGAACTGAGAAATGGCAGGTATCCCTCTGAAAATGCTAACAGAAATGTTTTGCAAATAGGCATCAAAAAATTCCACCCAGCAAACCCCTAGAAGAAACTCCTCTATTCCATTACTTGTCCATGTTTGAGCTTAGATCTTCGTTTTCATTTTATGTGTCCTAACTAAGGACTCATCTCCAAGTTACCAAAACAAGTAATAGCAGTTCATAACATGGCTAGTGTAAGAAAATCACGCCCCTTTGTGGGAAGGGTAGACTTTTCTTCTCACTAGAACAAAATAAACAAGACAAGGCACTTTCAAAATGCCCAGAAGTTTAAATGCAAGCACAATAAAAGACAATCTTCTGAAAATTTGGGATAGGGTAATCATTTTATTGCAATTCTGTATAGCACTTAGTGCAAAGGATATCTGACCTTAATCAAGGTGATTGAATGATTGTGTGAAGTAACGTGGCATTATCTCAATGTGCACCACTGCAGTAACAGAGTATATATATATGTACACACACACACACACACACACAGAGAGAGAGTCTTTCTTGGGTTCTTTTTAAAAACAATTCCTACTGAATTATAGCTTTCAGCACTATTTATCAACGGATTATTGTTTGTGGAAGAATGCTACCTTCCTGTTCAAACTATTCCAAGACTGACTCATATCCTGGTAATTCATTAATACATAACATGATTCTAGTCCAGTAAAATAATTTCTGCACTATACACATCATAAATCTGACAGCATCAACTGAAAAATATATCTCAAATTCTCTTTGAACTAACGGAACATTTTGCTTGTCTTCCCAGACACATCATCAAAGGGAGGGGGCCAGACAGAGCTATAAAGAGCAATTTGATAGCAGTCTATTTTATAAAGTTTAACACAGGAATATGAGAGCTACCATACTGAATGAGACCTGAGGTCAAACTAATCTAGTATCTTACTTTCAACAGTAGCCTGTGTCAGAAAGTTCATGGGAGAATAGAGGTGGAATAATCTGTCCTGTCTGCCTTTCTCACATTAGGTCTCATTCCATTAGAAATTGATTTAAAGCCTAGATTATGAGGTTTAATATTCCTTCCAAGGAGCAGCAACTGAAGAAAATTTTCCTCTAACTTACGATAACACTGTACTGCAAAGAAGAGAATTACAGGTGTGGGGAGAACTTATTTGTTTTCAGGTTCCAGCAGACTTAATTGCTACAAACAAGATGGGAGATACTATCACTTGGCAAACAAACTTGTACTGGTTAGAGCTGTTTATACTTTATGCCTGGGGCATTTATAGTTTCTGGGTATGATCCTGCCACCCTTTTTTCTCACAGAGGCAGACTGTGCCACTGTTCACAATATCACTGACACTAAGACTAAGCACCCTGTGTAACAGAAAGAGTTTGAGAAGCATTCCTTTTACTGACAGTGTAACATGTTGTTTCCCAACAGAGTATCTTTTTAATCTGATGCTAGGAGCAATATGGTCCTTCTCATAAACAAGATATTTTTGTAAGGCTCAGTGACACAGAAAGTCTTAGAGAAAATCTGCACAGGGAATGAACATCATCAGTGAATTCTCTTTCTGTGAGCTAGTCTGATTTCTAAAAGTAGCTCCCAGTATCTTCTCCAGTGCACCGCTGATTCTCATTGGTTCTTGAGCTACACTGGCAGCTGAAACAGCTCTGTTGTTTATATACCAAGTGTCCACACAATTAAATGTGCAGGGCCAGAGTCAGCTGGACTGGCTGAAAATCTACCTATGTCAAATCAATGTATTGTATATCTTACATCGTGGCTATCAGAGATGGATGAGTGTCTGGGTGCATCAAGGCAAAATCACTTTCCTTCATGTGTATCACACAAATGAGTTGACAGGGGAAGGGCTTGAGTCCCTTCAACCTTCTCTCCCTCATTAATCACCCCCAACACTGGCATGGACGCACCCCGTTCAAGTGGTGTACGATAACAAGGTTCCCTTAACATGACAGCACCGTAAGTCTGCTGAGTACAGTAGCCTTCTCCCCAAAACAGGTGAGAGCAAAAGGAAGCCCTGGTTATTTTCTCTGACTGCTGAAGTCCTCAAACTTAGAGCAAATACACAAGTGAACTCAGGCAAAAGTCAGCGAGGGGACTCCCAGTCCTACCTGCTCCTCACCCCAGACAGTAGATGCTCTCCAGACCCCTGCTGCTAGCTCCCTTGCAAAGACACAGGCAGCAGCACCCTACTGGCTTGGTAACTCTCTCCACCTGTTACAGTTCACACCTGACCATGAGAGTAACAACCTCAGTGAGAAGTTTGTGTACGTCAGGTAAAAATAAACTTTAAATATTAAGAAAACCCCCCCACACCAAGCTGTAAAATTTCTCCTGGTGTGCTCTTCATACCATCTCACTTAGCTGTGAAGCTGTATGTTACTGTCATTCCAGAAAGAAGGAGGAAGCTAAATAACATTAGTGTTATTGAATGTTTCCTTCTTTTATCTATTTCATGAAGATGACAAGGAACAAGAGGGGCTGGACCAACCACAATACTTTCCAATAATTTTTACTGGAAAGATGGCCAAAGCATAACATTAGTGCATTGAATCTGAGGGGTCTGGGCCTCACCCATAGTCTGTTAAGCTAACTTACACGAAACATTAGTTCTTTCACTGACAGATTATATGAAGGGTTTAACCAGTCTCTTTACTGCTGTATGGTGAAGCTGTACCCCTTTAATATTTCTTACAGCTCACTGCCTCTGGGACTGCACTAGGTATACTCAGCTGTAACTCAGAGCAAGAAAAGCTGGGGATGTATTAGTACAGCAAAAAGATAGATTGGCTTGGCTGGGAGGATTCTGACTTAAAATTTGTCTGTCCTGCTATTCCAAGAAATTTCCTCAAGTTTTTAAAGCTGAGACATCAATATGTTTTTATGATGCAATAGGAGACAGAGATGGACAGATGCTCCAACCCTCATCTCTACTAGTTAAGAAATCTAAGATGGGTGACTGTGTCCTATGCAAACCAATGCAAGGGTTGTATCCTCACCCTGAGACCTTCATCAGGTTATGTGCCTAGCACAAGGCCAGTTGCTTTACTGGGTCAGATGATCAGATTTGGATGGCAGGTCACTGTCACGTAATCCAAGGGTGCAAACTTCTTTAGCTCCTTGTTTATTTTTTAATGTAGTCACTCCATGTCAGATGTCTGGTGATTCAGCACTGCCTGTGTGGATGCACTGATATATTTGGGATTAAACTGGTCCTGTGCAGCTGCATTTATCATCAATGGTTCCATGCAGAGGAATATAGTGAGATCTTTGTAGCTAATCTTTGTGGGCTTCTTCAGGCCAAAAATAATTCCCACAAACACCTTCTATCTGTCCTTCTCTGTATGATTAATCCCTCATTTCACACCTATTTTCAAAATGGAGATACCATGCTGAGAGACTCAAATCTTGCCTTAGGAAAGCTAATAGTGCATATTTTGTACAAATAAGTGAAAAGGTGGATGTTATGAGAGGGAATTACTTATCTAGGTAATATGGCAACATTTCCAGACCAGCCCTGTAGAACCTTGAATCATAGATGGTCACTGTATCTTTCAAGGTGCTATTTTGCTTTCTCTCATTCTAGAATAAAAGAAGACTTCTCTTGACAATTATATACGGGGAGCCATGTGTAAAGCATCCCTCTATCAGCAGATGGATTATAGGGTCAGCTAGGTCTAATAACATCAAATTCTCTAGAATGAAGACCTATCTAGCAATAAAGAAATGTCAGTACCTCATTTAGCAGTATTATTTTAGGATTGTATAGGTTATGGTTCTGTGGTGCAGTGGGTTAACACAGAAGGCCTGAGGCTGGATTCAGATCTTTTTTTCAGATCATAAGTAAAAAACAGTTGTGGATGACAAGACTTGGGAGGTATATCCTGTAACACATCAGAAATCTATCACAAAACTTTCTACACTCATCAAGGCTCCTCAGAGGCAACCTGAGAAACAAAAATCCAGAGCTGGACAAGGTCTGAGGTGTTTTGCAGGTCAGCACTGCAATATACTGGCAGAATTACTGAAAAAACTGCCTCAATATCTGCCCACTGTATCCTTGGCTCTTGACATTACTTGCAGTTGCTCCATTCTGTAAGCACTGAGTTTTTGAGGAAAATTTGACTGGAAGTGAAGTTGTAGAGAGAGGAAGTCGGGATACAGTGGAGCATGTAAGAAACACAATACCCTAGAAGTGATTTTGCCAGCTGAACCTCCTTTGCATTGGTGGTATCAGTTAAAATGGTTGGTGAAAAGGTGCTTTGGGCAGACTCCATTATGGCTGAACATCATGTCTGTGAGATCAGCAAGCTCCACTTAAGCTTTGCAGGTTATAAGTGGACTAGTATAATCAAAATGCCTTGGTCTGCCCCCTGCAAAAGTGTACATTACTCATTGTAGGAGGACTTGGCTCTATTTTGGATAGAGGTGGAATGGGGCAGAGGGAGAGAATGTAGATTTAGCAGGTCAAGGAATTACAAAGCAATCGCTGGATGTTCACACTCAAAGAACTTATTTTTTCTGAAATAACTCATCTTTCCAACTCTACCTCTCCCTGGGGAGAGGCAGGACAAAATCTCTCCTTGTCTTGCTTTGCAAAAAGCAATTCCTACAGCAAGAAGAGAAAATAACTTGTGATAGAATTTCACACATTTTTTTTTGGTGCTTAATGAAGCTTGAACTTGTGTGGAGCAGAGAAAGTGCTTATTGTTGATTTTTTTTCGAGATCACTGCACAACAAACAGAAACTGAATAAGCAATTACATTAACTGGCTTTAAAACTCAAATTGGCTGAGGATTAAGGTAATTATGCCTGCACTTACACACATTCATTGTGGCTTTAAACAGTCTTGCTTGTTGTTTTGTTGCTGATGTGGTTCTAAAACTAATCTGAGTTGTGGTCTTGCTGTTAATTACTACAAAGGTTACAAACACAAGTTGCCCTTGCTACAAATATATTGGTGTTACTTGTCTTATATGCTCAAAGGAGATGCAGGCCTCTTGCTAGGTTTATACAAACAGATCCAACTGTTTCTTCCTGAAACAAAGAATTTACTATGCCTTAGACTTAAGGGATCTATTAAAATAATGCATGATATTAATATGTTTGATATTGTCACACAGTGATTTTTACCATCAAAGGAGAAACAAAAACTTAAGTTTGCATGAAAAGAGACGCTCTGGGAAAGTAGTATCCATCTCCACAATATTACTGGCAGGACAATGTGGATTCTTCACTTTCTCAGTTTCCTTTTAAATGGCTGGAATGCAGAGGAGGGGAGAGGAAGGGAAACCCCCACATTCTCCTTGTCTAACAAGGAGCCACAGTGTGAGAACCACTCCCTAGCACAAGTAATCTGTGATTGACAATGGTTTTCTTTGCAGCCAGGGCTAGAAATGGTTTAGCTGTAAACAGATAAATGCAGATCATTTTAGTGCCTTTTACAAACCCACGGGTTGCTTACACAAGGACTCCACACACATGATGGTTAGCTAGTGGCACCAAGTGAGCAACAAGTTTCAGAGCTCCTGAAAATGGATGAGTTTTCATATTGGGATATGAGCACAAACACAAGAAGGAAAGATTTGTTTTGTAATAGGCAGATTCAGAGGGAAGATACACAAAAATTGGAGATTCTAGGCTGTAGAGGCATTCGTATGCATGAACTTGGGCAAGCTGCTGCATTTGGCTTCACCCTTCCTTCCTGAAAAACTGAAAGAGAAATACTTTCCTCTTCACAGAGAGAATGAATATATGTAAGGCATGTTGTGCGATGGGGTGGGAGCTATACAAACAACTAGAACAAAGTCTGAGACTTTGATACACTTACCCTGCAATATTAAAAGTCTCCTCTGAGGTCTACAATGAAAGAATATCAAGGAAATGAGGTAAAGTGGGAAATCCTCAAAATTTCACAAGGAGTATGAAGGAGTCTTTTTATTAAAATATTTAAAATTGCCTCATGCTGAAGTTAATGATCATGCAAAGAAAATTATGCAGCAACAGCTTTCTTGTATTTTTCAACAGTTTGAAAAATGGCACGAGTATGAACTGTACCTCCATGGCTTTGTTGTTCTTCACTGATTCTTTCCTGTGAATCAGATACACTCACAGACTTGTCCAGGGACTCTGCAGATCACAGAAGGGCAAGCTCTTTCCATGGTCATTTTGCCATAGGTTCACAGAATCATAGAATCACCAGGTTGGCTAACACTCCTGGGATCATCAAGTCCAACCATTACTATCTGCCATTAAGCCATGTCTCTGAGCTCCTCGTCCACCCATCTTTTAAAGCTGATGACTCAACCATCTGGGCAGCTTGTTCTAGAGCCTGATGATACCTTTCCATGAAAAATTTCTTTATCATATCTAGTATATAGATATATCATATCTCCCCTGGCAGAGCCTGAGGCCATTCCCTCTTGCCCTGTCTCTTGTCACCTGGGAGAAGAGGCCAGCACCCTCCTCTCTACAACCTCCTTTCAGGTAGTTATAGAGAGCAATAAGGTCTCCCCTCAGCCTCCTCTTCTCCAGACTAAACAACCCCAGATCCCTGCTGCTCCTCACAACGCTTGTTCTCCAGCCCCTTCACCAGCCTTGTTGCTCTTCTCTGGACAAGCCTCAGAGTGTGAGGGGCCCAGACATCCCTCTTGTAGTGAGGGGCCCAGAACTGAACACAGTATTCAAGGAGCGGTCTCACCAGTGCAGGGGCAGAATAACCTCCCTGGACCTGCTGGTCACACTGTTTCTGATACAAGCCAAGATGCCATTGGCTTTCTTGTCCACCTGGGCACATTGCCGGCTCATGTTCAGCCAACGGTTGACCAACAGCCCCAGATTCTTCTCCTGTGGGCAGCTTAGTAGCCACTCTTCCCCCTAATCTGTAGCACTGCACATGTTTGTGCAGTACCTGGCATTTGGCCTTGTTAAACCTCATGCCATTGGTCTCAGCCCAGCAAATCTCATCTCAGCCCAGAATCTGTTCCTTGATGTTACTAATTAACTCACTTGGAGATGAACTCTTTTTACACTAGGGAGCGCACCTGAACTAAAACAGGACTCAGCCCCAAACAATGTACACTTCCAAGTTCCTAAATGAATATTTGGTAAACACATGGATTTGTAACTGAAATAAATCTTTATTTTAAAACTGAAAACCAGGAGAGAAAGGCAATGTTGACAGTCACAGAAACTCTAGTATGAATCAAAACAACAGATGTAACATGAACAACAGCATCTTTTATAAGTACAAATTACACTTTTCTATTTCACACACTGGAAAGGCTAATATGCCCAAAATACATTTCCCTGAATCTTTCAGTAATGTTCTATGGTCAGTGGATGATTTATACTCCAGCAGTCACTAACCCCAAACCACATTTTTCCATGAGACCCAACAGTAATAATTATAACCACTTCCACTAACTATATTCCCTTTGCAGAGGAAGAAGAAAAGTAAGGTGATTCATACATCAGTGATTCCTTGATCTATATTCACTTTCCTACTTTCTTTTTAGTCGGTCTGTGACTTCATAAGCCACCAATTATCACCTTATGCACCAGACAGGAATTAAATTATCACAGTGCTACCTCCACAGAGCATGCATCATACCATGTTTACTGTAATCAGTGTCTTAGGTCCAAATACTTCAGACTTCAAACAGGAAATAACTTTGTCATCCCCATTGAAGTGTAGGAAGAACCAGTGTTTCTGGGACTGGAGAAACTTGTCCAGCCCCAAAAGTTTCTGAGATTGCACTAATTTATCTGTTATAGGAACAGATAAGTCAAAGTACCATGCAGAGGCAGACAGAATGCCTGCCCTCCTTCAGTGACAATGAAAAAAGTAGGATGGCCAGATCATGTGTATATTTCCATGTCTGATTACACAAGAGAGACAAGAAGATCAGCTACTGCTTCTTTCCTTGCATTATGTGTATTGCTAAAGGCACCTCACTCATTCAATAGCCCAGACACATGAAGAAACAAAACTCTGTTGTACATTTACAGAGCTGTGTCTAGTTTCATGTTATCACACTACAGATTTGATTATTTATAAGTAGCTTTCAAAGCCTATTTCTAAGACTTTGCATAATGAGCAAAAAATTTTGCACCAGCTCTTGCCTAACAAGAATGCAAGGCTTGACTTTTCTTCTGCGTTTTTCACTGGTGTAATTACAATGACCTCAGTAGTGAAACCTCCGACTGATAATGCAGTGAGAGCATGTCACAACACATGAAATTCATGAACCAGAAAGTATTCCTAACTATCTCTAAATACATCATGAAGGGAATGTTTCTTTTCAACATTTTTGTCCCTATTTTCAGCATGTACATCAAAACCTGACATCTTACCCTTGTCTGACATGATCCTACAATGTTATTTCTGCCTAGTCATGTGGCACTAACTGTGCTGCTCTCAGCTCTTCCCAGCTTGAAACCAATCAATGTTGCACTGACTCCATTCTGTGTAATCACACAGTCAGGGTGGAGCAGGCTTCTCAGATGATGGAAGTACAAATGAGATGCAATAGAAAAATTTTTAAATGACATATGTATCTTCAGACTTAGAAGGTTTCTCTTCAGTTGATGAAACAGCTTTAAAATACTAATGCTACTTCAGACTTCGTAATTTTTATGTATTCAAAATGCATGCAAATAATTATTTATCAATAAAAAAGGCAATTCCTGCACAAAACTTTAATTAGAATCATAGAATGATTTAGGTTGGAAGGGACCTTATAGATCATCCAGTTCCAACCCTACTGCCTTGAACTGAGTATATTCTCCTTCCTCTTATCTCTACTGATGCATGCTTATCTTTCTGGCCTTTTCTAGGAGGCTTTTGAAGAGTTAAAATCACAGGGGTCAAATGCTTAAAGTGTCATTTCTCCAAGGTACATGGTTAGTACTTAAGTTGGAAATGGTTGTGTAGACAATCAGAGAAATATAACATCATATGAGTTAGATAACAAATCATGACACACTGAGCAAATAATATAAAATGCACTTCATTTGAATTCTCACAAAACACCTCTATTATACCTCCATGAATAGATTCTGTTAGGCAAAGGTGATCTCACAAATTAAGACGCTTTTTTACAACTTAAATGTTGCAAAAGTTCTATTTCAATAAATTACTCTAAATGCTCTGGTGTACATAAGATTAGCCTCTATCCCATTAAAATCATAGCAAACTACACCACACAGATTTTCCCACTTCAACAGGACACTGACGTTCCTACTACTAAACAAATTGAAATAAGACATTTCCAAAAATCTTCTAACCCCATAGCTGAAAATGGCAATCTAGTAGGTCTTCTCTAACTCCTTCCTATGATAGAACATGTAAAACCTGTAGTACAAATGACTTAAAAAAAATCCACTGAAAATAAGATCCTTGATAGACAAAAAGCAAAATAAGTGAAGTATTACCTTGGCAGGTCCGTTCATCTGTGAGAAGTTTATAGCCTTTCTGGCAGCTGCACTCAAAGCTCCCAACCGTGTTTCTGCAGAAATGGTCACAGCCACCGTTATTTACCAAGCACTCATCAATGTCTGCAAAGAATGAACAGCAAAAACTTAGTTCATGACAACAATTCAGTAGCTCAGGGCAAGAACACAGCTGCTTACTCAGATCCCCAAGGAGGCTGCTGTCCCTGTTAGGAATCATACAGATTAGATGTATCCCTTCCCAAACCTTTCTTGCAAGGCCTTACAAAATTGTTGTGGGCTGAGTTGTTCTGGAGACAGAGGTATTTCTCTAAGAACTGGAACTGCACAAGCTGAGGCACTTTGATGTTAAAGAACATGCAGGGAAGCTTCTTTTTAGGAGCAGTGGTCTGCCTGTGTAAGATGTGAATCCCTTATCTTATGTAGGAGCTATCAAAACTCAAGAATACATGAAAATTTGAAATAAGAACAAACGCAAAGTAAAACATATTTGAATCTGAAACAATACTTCCATTATCACTACATAAACAAAGGTTTAATGTCACTGAATACCCATTTTCATGTGTCTAAATGTTTTGATTTGGTATAATAGAGGAACAACTGCAAGTGCATGAGAGATATTGCTTCTTCTAGATGTTCATCTTCCAAGTCTTACAAGGAGTGGCTGAGGGAACTGGGTTTATTTAGCCTGGAGAAGAGGAGGCTGAGGGGGGACCTTATCACTCTCTATAACTACCTGAAAGGGGGTTGCAGAGAGGTGGGTGTTAGTCTCTTCTCCCAAGTGATAGGTGATAGGACAAGAGGGAATGGCCTTAAGCTGTGTCAGGGGAAGTTTATATCGGGCATTAGGAAAAAATTCTTCATAGATAGGGTTATCAAGCACTGGCACAGGCAGCCCATGGAGGTGGTTGAGTCACTATCCCTGGAGGTGTTTAAAAGGCAGGCAGATGAGGTGCTTGGGACATGTCTTAGTAGTGGACAGGTATAGTTGGAGTTGATGATCTCAAACGTCTTTCCCAGCCTAATGATTCTATGACTCTATTCAGTTCTTCTGAAGACAGAGTACCTACTGCCTTTATTTGAAAGCCATATATACGTATGAAGGATAGGATCAATGGCTCTTACTTTAAATAATGATTACGAAGTGCATTGATGCACTTGATAAGACTTCTGTTCTGAATTTCAGACTGCTGATTCTACTTTCTCCACCTTATAACGTCGCATGAAAGTGTTGAAGAACTGGAATGACCAGTCCCTTTTCCATCCTGCAGAAGCTAGTGCGATAAGTATATAATAGTTCAAAGAATCTAATTTGAAATACAGCACATCTTTCCATCCTCCTCCATTTACAAACCCACAGATTTGTGTTTATTTGAAGTAGAAAAAAAGTCCTTCATTTTTTTCAGGAGAAGAATAGTGCCAAACCTTTTAGGGATGCACTAAGTGAAGAAGTAGTATGCCGTAGAGCCTTGGCTGTTCACTTCTGAAAGTGAAAACAAGATCTGTTAGAAAACTGAGTGGAGAGTGACGTTTCCTATTGAAAAGCCTCTTGTTATAACAGCTTTGAAACTTTGAGGTAACAGCTGGTTATTCAAAAAGCAAATCTTGAAAAATGCAAACTTAGGTGCCAAAAGAGCTAATAGGTAGAGATGGAAATTCATTAAAGACAGTATGACATTGGTGAATGAAGGGCACATCTAAAAATGACTGGAACTTAGGATGACATTTAGTGGATGTGATTCATTCACTTTTGAAAACATATGATTACTAACATGGGAGAGTAGTATGGTTGTTACCACATTTCTGCATGTAAAATACAAGCAGCAGCAAGAGGAATGAAGAGGTAAATCTAGAAATTCTAATAACTAAGAGGCAAATTTAGCCCTCTTTTCTAAACAGCACTTTACTGTGCTGTCATTGACAGAAATGTGTGCAGGAAGATGTGCTACTCAAATAAGCAAGAGCAACATATATTATTATAAAAGTTTGCTTCTGAGTTGTAGTTGTGGCAAAGAGAAAGCAAATTTGCCCTGAGACCCTCTCAACTAATATTACTGCTTATTACTTCTCTGTCTCGTTCTGCAGAGGAGTGACTTTTGCATTCAGTCCCATTAAAGGCATGAGGGTAGGTAGCAGCTGCGGTGGTATTACACCCTGAGTGCTTTGTACAAAACCAGCTTGAATCTTTATGTCTCAGATAACAAAGTTCTCATAATGACCTGAAACCAGAAGTTGTGTTCATTGTCTGTGGTCCTCCAGTTCTGGTGATTAGGCTAGCCAAGAACATATAGCCAAGAACATTGCAAGAGAACTGGGTGATCAGGCCCAGTCAACATGGGTTACTGAGAGGTAGGTCTTGCCAAACTAATCTGATCACCTTCTATGACAAAGTGACTAGACTCTTGGATGAGGGAAAGGCTGTGGATGTAGTCTTCTTGGACTTCAGTAAAGCCTTTGATACAGTTTCTCATAGCATTCT
>WAAB01014570.1:82934-114403 GCA_013389865.1 Piaya cayana | reverse complement strand
GGAGGTTGTGGAGAGGAGGGTGATGGCCTCTTCTCCCAAGTGACAGGGGACAGGACAAGAGGGAATGGCTTCAAGCACCGCCAGGGGAGGTTCAGGCTCGACATAAGGAAAAAATTCTTCACAGAAAGTGTCGTTAGGCAATGGAATGGTCTGCCCAGGGAGGTGGTTGACTCGTCTTCCCTGGAGGTGTTTAAGGCGTGGGTAGATGAGGTGCTGAGGGGCATGGTTTAGAGATTGGTAGCAACGGTTGGACTAGATGATCCAGTGGGTCTCTTCCAACCTGGTAATTCTATGATTCTATGATTCTATATAATCTTAGGCTCCCAACCTGATAAATCTGGTAAAGAACACAATGAAGTCAACACCATGAGACTGGAGGCAGCAACCCATTTGGTTTCAGCTGTGATTAGAAGGACAGGTGAAGAGTAGTAGTGAATACACAAGACCTGTTGGCCCAGTTCCTGCAGGCTGGCACTTCCATTTG
Source organism: Piaya cayana (assembly GCA_013389865.1). Classification (NCBI taxonomy): domain Eukaryota; kingdom Metazoa; phylum Chordata; class Aves; order Cuculiformes; family Coccyzidae; genus Piaya; species Piaya cayana. The sequence goes on along the minus strand of WAAB01014570.1, from coordinate 113,919 downwards.
TAGAAGTAATTCCTCTTAGCTCCAGTATGTGCATCTGGGATTGCTTTGCAGGTCTTATGATTACTAAAATAGTCCCATCCTTTTGCACTGCACAGGTGTATCTAACTATAGTTTAGCTTGCTCTAACAAAAATTGTGAATTAAATTTACTCATATATTATGCATCATAAATGCACAAAGTAGTCATCCATCATGAAGATCTCTTTACCCATGATAAAAACTAAATGACCTTTGGGCTACTCTCCTACTCTGCTGCCTGAGATTGCTCGAAGCAGAAATTACTTGCAGCCTGCCAAACATCATTTGGAAGTAAGGATTGATGATTTAAATGATGGTCCTTGGATTTCACATGTTAAATTCCAAATTCCAGTCTTACTAACTTTCTTTTCAGGGTCTCTGAAAACTGTAAGGGACAAAAAACAAAATCCTCCTGGCCCCAGAGGGTAGACTTGAAGCTGTTGATCATTGTAATTCTACTGATAATGCTGCATATCAGATTTACAGTAGCAATTCTTATGAATGATCCTGAACCAGAATCTAGGTAAAACCTGGGAGACTCCACAGGAAAAATAAAGTATTTATTCATATCTTCTAGCTGGAAAACATGATGTGGCCAGGACCATCAAAACAGAATAGAGGTCAAAACTGTTAGCTGCAAAAACATTCTAAATAACACAAATAGCGCCAATGTCTCTCCTTTCACTGTATTTCTTTCCACAGCCATAATGAGACTGACAAGGCATGTAAAAATTATTTCACTCTATGGAGAGCAGTGTATTGCTGCATTTCACTTGAAAGAGAGCAGTATCCAACCGTATCATGTCTAACTGGTTCACAGAAATTGCACTAAGTCTGTATCCCCACTATTTTTCTTTCCATAGCTATAAATAATTCATGTCACGAGCCATGTGAAAATAAATGATTCCACTGTGTGAGAAGGTGAGGCCCCATTTATCTTTATGCTGACTGGTACCCAACTTTGTCAAGTGCCTGTTGTGAACTTCACAGAGAGTATGCATGCCTGCCTGTGATGTAGGGGAAAAAAAACAAACACAAAGGCAACCCATCATGGTATCTCTACCAGTTTTGAAATCACTGAATTAAATCTCTCCATACTATTATTAGGACTGTCTGCAAAGGAGTCCTAAAGCTCATGTCTTCAAACTTAGCACTAAAGTGGCTTTTTTTCAACTAATTCTGCAGCTTGCAGAAGAGTAGCTCAAACTTTCCAGAGCACTCTGCTTTCCTGTATCCCCAAGAATGCAAAAGTATACAAAGAACTGCGTTTCCTCATGGTGAGTTTTATGTAAAATGCCCCGATGATCAGACACTGTGCTGGTCATTTCAGACCAGGATGTCTGATGGGCTTTCAGCAATGAATCCCAAAGGTTTCTTCTTAATGCAGTAAGTTAATATTGTTAAATAATACCTTGCTCATACACGATGCTGATCTGCTACAAATCGCAACTGATGTGCCCAGCACAAACAGGACACTTGCAGAAATGGAATATGCAATGAAAAACCACAGAAATGTTAAAATTTATGAGTCAAAAATGTCAGGTGGAGACATGGCCTAACAGGCAACTAAGCACTCAAGAAAGCACTTGGAAAGAAACTCTGGGTTACCTTGCTGTTCACAAAGCGTGGAGAAGTTCCACTCCAGCTTCTGTGCCTCACTGTCATCTCTGTGTGTATTGTCAAATGTAAGTCCAGGATTGCAGGGAATCTCAGTAGTAAAATCCTGGCAGCAAGACAGATGCTATGGTGAAGTCAAGCGTCACTACTCTCTGGATCTGCTTATGTGACCCTAGAGCCCTGAAGCATTGGATAATAAGTCACAGGTATGGCACACAGATACAAGTAATCTTTTAAAATGCCCTTTATTTGGAGTTATTTTGCAAAACTCTCTACATTCCTTTGGACACTCAAAAGCTACTTTTCAGAAGAATGGAAAGGCTAATGATTTTATAAGAATGAAGGAGGAATAAACACAAGAAAATATGTTTGAAATAAGTGATTAACCTAAGTTTCCTGAGGATCTCAAAATATGAGGGAGGCAGTGCAGTCAACTGAAAATCAGACTTCCCAGCTTTAAATAAAAGAGCAGAAACTCAGATGATTTGTTTTAAGTTGAGCAGTTGCAATGTGATTAGACAAAACAAGTAGTCCATTTTTTTTCCCATGCCCTTGTGAAGATTGATGGGAATGATTACTCCTGTTCTACTTACAACTTTTAAAGCTCTGCTGAATGTAATTCGTATTCGGAAGGACCTGATTCTGGTTCTGATCAAGAGGGGTGGAGTGTGCACACACGTGCACATGCATGCATATACACTCACAAAGATTTGCCTTTCTGCGTACAAGTCAGAGAACACGAACTAAAAAGGAAGCATTTAGTCAACTTAGAATTTAATATTTCACATAAGCTGCTTAAAGGCAACTGAAAGGGTAATCAATGTGCAATCTTCACTTAGCTGCTGAACAGTGATGGATATGGAGATTTCCAAAACCTCATCAGAGGTGGAAGTGAGACTTCTCCTTTCAGTGGCTGGGCAAATATTTGAACTAGTTGTGTCTGTCTAACCCTTTGCCCTTTTAAAATGCTGTCTAGGTCCAGGAAAATAGTATGCTCCCAGATCAACCTAAAATGATTACAGANCACACGTGCACATGCATGCATATATACTCACAACTTCATGCCTTCCTTGTTTTTACTAATGACAGCATGTTAGAATTAACAGTGCTGTTACCAGTGTACAGCGGGTATCAACATAGACATACTTGTCACAAAGTGGGCTAGTCTGCTAGTCCTTCTCATTCTCTGCTTTCATAATTTCCTTTGGTTTTCTTTCATTTGCTTTTCTTGTGCTTTTACAAATCACCACTGTCCCCTCAACCTTATAACTAGTGTTGCCTTGTTGACACAAGAATCAGTTACTCAATGCATACAGACTACAAAGTACTTCATAAAGTGGCCACAAAATTTTTTAAGCCCATGTCAGAGGTAGGGAAATAGAGGCACAGAAAAACACACCCATCGATGCTTGAATCCAAGGCCAGTGAACAACTCAATGGATTACTTTGCTTAAACAATCAGCACAGGATTGCACAGAACACGTTGTTCTGCATGTCACTCTACATCACAAATATTTCCAAAGCCACCAGTGCTCAGATTGTAATTATTTTAATATTTACCTATCACTTTTAAAAAAAACCCTGAAATATCATGAGTAACTCAGGATTAACGTAAGCATAACCTACCAGACTACACTTGCAACACTCTAACTAACATTTTCCAAAGTGCCTTAAATAATGCATGCTAGGGATATTTTATTAATGTGTAAAGATCACTTCATATCCTCAGACTCACTGAATTCACTGCCACTATGAGAAAATCTAAATCAAAGCTGAACTTAGGTTCTGTGGTTCCTTCCAGAAAATATCAAGCCAGCTCCTGTCTGACAGTTTATAGGGAGTTAAAAGTCCTAGTTCCACATATACAATGGGTTTATCCAGCAATTTGGGCAAGTTGTAACACTCCTTTGCTTTACTTCATCTGTACACAGTGGTAATCCTAACTATCACATGATATTTTCAGGACAAATACTTTAAACCAGATTATTATAAAGGAAAAAAGCATTATGAATCACAGTAATTTACTGTCAAAAGTTTCTAGTTAAATTACAGTTGGTTTTAATTTGTGGTCTGGGCTTCTGAATAGTTGGATACAGCTGCATGTTCTACACTGGTAGTATTTTGCTCTGGAAGATTTTTAGACCACATGCAGAACTGTATGTCCATCTTTGTTAAGTATATGTGACATTCCCCCACTCTTATCTATCACTCCATAGTTCATTGCCTCTAAAACGATTCACATGTTATAAGGAGGAATAATTCTATTTATGCAGTATCTCCTACTTGAGAATTTCAAAGGGCAGCTTCTGATCAGCTTGATTACATGAAACTTTCACAATACTTCTGCAGGAGAGATAAGCTTAATTAATTCTCCTTTAACAAATGTGAAACTGACAGAGATAGGGTAGTGTGTGACTTCCCTGCATCAGATAGCTACAAAATGAAATAAGGCATACATTACAGCACCTTTAATGTGGGCTTTGCACTTCAGTGACATTCTCATTTTCCTTCCCACAGCGCTAATTAACTGTAATGTATGATAATCATTACTGAACTGAAGTTCCAATAAGTAGCAAATGGAGGTTCTCTGTTTAATTAGCTTTATGGCTAGGTTGTGGGGCAAGGTGTTTTCCTAATTAGCAGAATTAAAACCTGACTGGGCAGACAGGAATGAGTGTAATTAAAACTTAATCTCCCTCATCCTGAAAATGGGCTATCCACAGAACAGAGAGCTTTGTGTAAGTGCTCTTGGACCATGGAAAAGTTGAGGCAGGTTTCAACACATTTTCGTCATGTCACTTTCCCCATTTTCACCTGTTATCTTTGCAATGTTATGAAGCAACCTGTCTTCCAACACAGATGGTAATCTATCACATATGGATTTAGGTGTCAGCTATTCTCCTCCAGGACATATCCACTCTGACATTATCCACCAACCAATCAATAATAGAGTTTGCCAGGCCACCAAGAGATCCATCACCTTGTAAAACAAACATTATGTCCTATTATTTTCTTATTATAGTTAATTAGGTTTATAAAACACAAAAAGCTTTAAAAGTGAAAAACTTAGAAATGCTGTCATAATAGTTTAGGCCCTGATTTCTTATTTGTGAAAGGCAAGAGATTTACTAAATCTAATGTGAAAAGAAAGGATTTTCATTTAAAATTTTTGCTGAACACCAAATTATTTTTTAAACTTATAAACATGTTAGTGCAATGCTATGAACCCAAACAGTTAAACCTCACTTAGACTGTGACACCAGAATGTGAAGTGGACTGAAAACATAAAAGAAAGTCTTCTACTGTCTGGGCTGATAAAATTGCAAAAGCTACACCCTGGCTTCATCCCCACTTCAAGCTCCCCTCCCTGCCCAAATCCCAGCAAATAAACAAACTTAGTTCCCTCCTTTTGTAACTTCGTATCAATCAAAATACTTTCCATAAAACCCTGGAGAAGGAGAAATAGGTGTGCAGTTAAGATTTTTGTCTGTACTTGGGGGCAACAAACAACATTTTCACAAAGCATGTGGAAAGTACTGTGACACCAGAACTGGGTAATCATGGCCATGTAATATGGAGGCTGTGGTTAGAATAGTGATACAGAGTTGTACAAGTACATTAGACTGACTACTTATCTACCTTAATTATTCACACAGCTGGTAAAAACATAAGAATTCTACATTTTATGTAGGAGGAGCTGAGACAGAACTCTACAGGTTGCTGAAGGTTGCAACACAACAGCAACAGTAAAGGAATTAATTGGGAGCTAACATCTCTGGGCATTTTCTCTGTACTAAATCTCACTAAAAACAAGGCCTTGCTCTTAACAGTATTCAAATTTTCTGCATAATCTCAATGAAGATGGCAAAATGAGCAAGCTGTGCACTACTGGACCAAGATACAAGAAACCATAGACTGCATAAGAACTCTATTTACCATTACACAGAACCACAGAATAACTAGGTTGGAAAAGACCCACAGGATCATCGAGTCAAATAATTCCTATCAAACACTAAACAATGCCCCTCAGTACCTCATCTACCTGCACCTTAAACACCTCCAGGGAAGGCGAGTCACCCACCTCCCTGGGCAGCCTCTGCCAGTGCCCAATGACNCGAGGTGCGGTCTCACCAGTGCCGAGTACAGAGGGAGAATAACCTCCCTGGGCCTGCTGGTCACACCATTTCTGATACAAGCCAAGATGCCATTGGCTTTCTTGGCCACCTGGGCACACTGCTGGCTCATATTCAGCCGGCTATTGACCAACAGCCCCAGGTTCTTCTCCTGCGGGCAGCTTAGTAGGCACTCTTCCCATATTCTGTAGCACTGCTTGTTGTTGTGCCCCAAGTGCAGGACTCGGCATTTGGCCTTGCTAAACCTCATGCCATTGGTCTCAGCCCAGCAGTCCAGCCTGTTCAGATACCCTACTTACTCATAGTTGTTTCCATTACCCCCCTTGCAATCATTATTTGCTCAGGAAAGCTGCGTGCTTATTTCTAAGAACATCAGTTTGCTTCTAAATATTTTTTTGTTTTAATTAAATAAAATTCTAAAAGAAAACTAATATGAGGGACAGCTGTAGATAATGATACTCTCTTTAAAATCCCACTGAAAGTATCCTGGCTTTCCTATGCTAAAGCTACTCCTGCTGAAAAGCTGAATACAATTATCCCATGATAATTAAAATGCCTCATAGCTGATAATGAATCAAAGAAGTTTGGCTGTTGACCAAAAAATTAACCCTCCAAAACTTTTTGATGTCACTATTTCAACCAAACAGGGTTCTGTTCTGTACCAGGAAAGCCATTCACTGAGACAATTCACTGAGAGGATGATCTAGCCATATAAAAAACAAGCTGTATTTTATGATGAAAAAAGCAATCCTAAAAGAATGAAAAAAATACTGTGAGTTTTGAATGTTGGTAGCTATGATTATATATATGAGTAGCCAACACCCAAGTAAAAGTAAACACAGCACACTTTTACATAATAAACTGTGGTTGCTGATCCCCGGGGAGCTTTATATTGTTGAATAAATGCAAGGTCTTTTCAACAACTGAAATGCAAAGTATGACCCTCTCAGGCATTAATTTAAAGGATTTGGCATTTTCAAAGGGGAGGTTCACAAAGACAAATAACAACTGCAAGTTTCCAAGGAACAGGGATAGTACACATGAATTTATTTTATGGGGATAGATGGAACCCTTGGGAAGGAACAAAAATGAATGAGTTACATGGCAGCTGAGTCAAGTTTTTGATTTTTTAATGGAAGATAATCTGTTGTATTATATTTGTCTGTCATGAACAAGTCTACAGCAGATCCATGAAATGTATGCCTTTAACCTTAAAAGAAAAAGTATCAATCCTCTCCTAAAACAGGGAAGGGGCAGTGAAAGTTTCACACACATTCTCAATGTGATAAATTAGCAGCGACAGCTAGAAGATAGATGTTATTCACAGTTTTGTTTCTTGGATTCTGTTCTCCACTCTGTCTTCCTTTTTTTTTNTTTTTTTTTTTTTTTTTGTCTTCCTCTCCATTAACTTTTTTTTTTGACAAATTTCACCTGTGTTGGTATCTACAGTTTCCATTACCTCTCTTTTTTTTAAAAAAACCCCAAACCTGTGGCTTTATAATTTATTATTCCTCACTGTGGCTTGGAACTTTAATTGTCTTCTAGAAAGTCTGGATCAAATTATGTCTATATATCTAAAATCAGTCAACACAAATACTCATCAGTCAGTGCTTAGCTGCTTGTTTTTCTGATAACCTCACTAGACTTCTGGCCACTTGTAGGCATCTACCACCAACAGTTTTCTATCTTTTATTCTCCCAAATCCCACAAATTTTCTGCTGGTGACCAACACCTTTCTGTCTCTGCACTATCTCCTCCAACACCTATGGTTTTACCACCAACCCTCCTGACCCTTCTCCTCTCTCTGTGCCTCCCTCTGCCTTTCAGTCAGATTCTCTGTCACCTTATCACACAGCAGATTTGCCTCTGCACCAACAACAGTCAACTCCTTCCTTTCTTCAAAAAAAGTGAGGGAAAAAATCGTATCGTAATTCTCAGTTTCCTCCCAACCTTGCCAAGCCTTGAAGCAGTTGTTTCCAGGGCAGGAGTGCTGGGCCAGATGACTATGGCCCCCTCACTGGACATGACACAGAGCTTTCTACTCAGCTGCTGCAGCTGCCTGCCATATGTTCTTACTGTTTTCCTCACACTGGTTGGATCTTATTTGTTCTTGAGACTGAATAACATAGATGTAATCACATAAAAGCACTGTGGCCTCAGCAATAAAGCTATTGCAGGCAGGTCTTTATGTTTGCTTTAATGCACATTTGGGCAGCTATTTTGAAAAAGGTTTTGTAGCTACCTGGGAGCTCATACTCTGGTCTGATTTCCTAGTCTTATCAATCCCTTCTAAAATAAGCTTTTATACATTGAACTTGACCATCACTCTTCCATCAGTTACTCCATTTAATCCTGATCTTTATGAGGGTTATTTTTGGATACAGATGGCTTGGTCTTGCATCTTGTTTAAGTTCTACCAAAATAAAAACAACCTCAAAAACACCTCTGTTGTTCAATATTCCCTTTTGGCTTCAGTCTTCTGCTTGTCACTCCTATCAGATAAATTCAGAAATGTTCCTTTGTATCAGTCTTATTTCACCAAGTACAAGTCTACTTGTTATCTCTGCAGAGTAGTCCATGCATATGGTTGACTCATATGCCAAAGAATTCAAAAAAACAGCATTTATGGGGACATATGCTAACAGAACTTTCTCAGTGCTTTCTCAGAGGCTACAAAGTGTGTGTTCTAAGAAACTCTTGCCAGTACGCAAGCACTGAACAGGACCACTGCTTTCATGACAGAAGTCCTTATTTTCCTCTCATTTAACACTGGTTTTGTTATTTTTTCTTTGGTTAGGCAGCTTCATCTACTGTTTCATAGTGTGAAACCACCCACTGGCTGCCTTTGGTTGCTTTGTTTCCATAAATGCTTCTATTTTCTTGATTGTATGGCTTTTGTCAGGAGAAGAGGTATATTAAAAAGGGAAAGAGACACGGAGATCACTTACTGCTGCTGCTGCAACACCTACCCTGAAAATCTGTTGGTTTCTGTAAATCACTTGAGCAGCTTGATATTCACACAAATCTGACTTTATTGAGAAGCTATCTGCTTGCTTCCTGAGAATGACATGTGATGTCATGGCGCTTTAGTTATTTAGAAGCACAGGAAAATTGCTAGAACTTGTCTGTCAGAGGGCATTTTATAGAAAATTCAGCTATTTTTAATCAAATATTTACTTGCACATTTAACCTGTGCACCATACATATATAGAAAATGCTTCTCCTAAAAGCACTAGTCTAGTTACTGGAGAACCTACATTTTCCTTACCATTATCCTTCACCTCAGTCTCATGTTCATGAATTTATTTAGGTGCTGATTTCTCATGGAAGGCTATGACAGTCCTCTTCCCAGGCTCCATTCTATCATACAATTTATGCATGCAAAGATATGAATTTGTGGTTTTTTTCTTGTTTTTAGGATAAAAGATTCACAAAATTGGTATCTGCCTTGTGTTCAGCATGGAAAGGGCAAAGATGGTATTTATATTTGAACATGCACTTATCTCTAATTACAAGCACTGGAAAGCAAGTTTTTGTAGCTAGAAAGTAGAGTCATGCCACGAGCCTGATGGAAGTAGAGTTGCTGTAGAATTCAGGTACTGAGGGGTATGGTTTAGAGATTGGTAGGAATGATTGGTCTAGATGATCTGGTGGGTCTCTTCCAACCTGATGATTCTATGATTCTATGAGTAATTATGAAAACTAGATCTTGATTTAACTATTGGGAAGTTTACTCTTGGTTTAAATTGATGAGAAGCAGAGAGAAAACCATCAGGGAGAAAGACTGGCTCAAAATAAACCACTTCAGTAAACACTGAAAGGTTGTTAAAAGACAACTCATACTGACTCCAGACAGCTTGTGGACAGGCTTTGACAAACAGGCTATGGCCCACTGTTGATAAAATTCAAGGAAGTCCAGTTCCTCTGGAGTAGGACTTTTTTTCTGAGGGAGTGACACAGAAGATAGAAACCAGAGAGGGATGAGAATTCTGTCCTGCATTGACTTTCTCATGTGAATGGAGAACACACGTCTCTTTCTGCCACTGTATCCACTTTTTTCTTGTATTTTGTTTCTGTTGTTGAAATCAAGAAGAGTCACTTTATTCCTCATTGGTCAGACTCTAAAGGGAAGTGGAATGTGTAACTAAGTTCAGAGATATTTTTAAGGCAAAAAATGTGGATACCCTATAGGTCGGGATTAGACTATTTGCATGTGCTTATTAGCATGTTATTGTGATAGGATATGAATTCATGCGGTGCCAGATGTTCCATGGTATTTCCCAATTCCCAAGACATCTTTAAGCTTGTGCAAATAGGAGGTAGCTTAGCCATATGATATAAGACCTCTAATCCCATCAGGAATTACCAAGGCTGATACGCTTATTTTCCCTTGGGGTCACCTATTCTTCTGACCAAAAAACGGGACACTGCGATTTCTGAGAGAGAAGTAAAAGGCACAGGTCCAAAATCAAAGTTGATTCCCCTTAAGATCTGATGTGTAGAAGAGAGGATGGACATTCTAGTTTGGTATTCACAGCATGGGCAATATGGGCCTCAGGGATCAAAGCAAGAGTCACAGAAGGTGTAGTCTATATTAAGTCCTGAGTATGACCACCTCTATTTTAAAAATTAAATAATAATTTTCAATGCCTTTTTTTCTGAGGTTTTTGACTTGAAATCCCACAAGGATTTAATATTCTGAAATGACTAAGGAATTTTTTTCCTGAAACCCCTGAAGTTATCTGACTGACTGCCTAAAACCCTTCTATCTCTTGCTACTCCCAGGAATCATGGTTAAAATGTTCTATCTGCCTGGGTCATCTTCTTGACAGAGGGTGTAAGCACTCAGTTTTCTCAGTCTATTTCCACCTGCAAAATTTTGCTTTTTTTTTTTTTTTTTCAGTGAAGATACCAAAACAGAAAATTGAAGCCTACTGAGAGTAATTCTGTTTTTCCCTTAGTTACTTTTGACAGACTCTAATCAACATGCACCCTATTGCTCTGGGATATCCCAGAGCAATCCAACCTAGATAGCTTTATTTATGTACAGTAAAGAGAAACTAATTAGCTTAAATGAAAAACTGCTCTCACTAGTCATCACTGTACCTTTGACTTACAATAAGGCTAAGGGACCATTTTCCATATGCTACTTTCCAAACCAAAATTTGAATATGAGGCACAATATAGGCAGAGAGTTAATGAAATTTAATGTGCTGCAAAACAAATTTCTCAGGCATTAAGCAGCAATGATATTAACCAGTATTAGAAGTAAGAGTACAACTGCTCTATTAACTACCTAAATTATTTTAAATATATTACATGGAAGTAAATGACCATTTCAGCTGCTGCAATTATCAAGGGAAATGTAATCAGAAGAAAAGGGAATAAGACAAGCAGGTATCTGCCCTTTCTGGCTTTGCCAAACATCCTCATCAAAAACCCCACTGCCGCTTGTAGTCTTGTGACTGACATTTATGCTGACAGTTGCTGGTACCACAGCACTTTGACTGCAGTGTAGGTGATGACTGCTGGCAACTCATTTAATTTGAGTTTATTCTTTCACACCATTTGCATGTATGTTTTTTCTTTTTTTTTGAGAGAGAGCACTGGAAAATGGTTATGGATTGTTATGGCTAGTGGTTCTGAATGCTTCTGTTCTCAAAAACTGTGTAAGTCTAATGTGAAAGAAGCTAAACTGACCTCTTCACACCTGTTAAAAAAATCTTCATGTTGCGAGAGAAAGGTAAGCTGGAAAAAGCTTTTTTTATATGTCCCAAGACTTGTTCTAGGTGACAATACAATCCCTATTGGCACTAATGCCATTTAATGTAGAGCAGACACCAATATTCCTTTCACTGTGTGGAGTATAGCAAATATCACACTAAAGGATACAGCTAATGAGAGATGCACAGATAGTGGATCTCAAGTAGGAGCTGTCAAGAACAGAATTGTCTCTGTAAGCAACTTTTAGAAATTTAAACTGTTGGAAAGATAATGTCAGTTATAGAGAAGCTAAATATCTAAATTCTGAAGTTTTCCACCTTCAAATGGAAGTTATACGTTTCAGCAAGGAACTTGGGTTATCATCCAGCGTGCTATTTTAATTATATCTTCTCTATGCTTCTTATGCATTTATTAAAAAAGTCATGTATAACTTTGGTAATGTGATGTTGTCACTTGAACAGCCACCTCAGAATTTTCTGTGGCAATCTAACTAAGGAAAACTTTCTATTTGGGTGACTGCTTTCAAGGAGTTCTCTTTATAGCTAAGGAAGAAACCAGAACAGTGCTCAAACCAAAACAATTATTCCCATGAGTTAACTTGTGTCTGTGTTGCACTTTCCTCTTAGGTGAGACACATACTAGTTCAGAAGACAAGCTTAAATCCTAGTTCAGAAGACATGCTTAAAACCTATAGACTTGATTGTAAAGGCATCAAGAAACTTACTTGATGTGACAAGTATGTCTGTATGTGCCACTAAAGCCTGGTGTAAACTAGACTCATGCATATAGTTCGCAGATGTTATCTTGCACAGGTATTTATTTTACTGTCAAACTTTTACATGTAAAAAATATCAAATTAATCAGGGATATTAACCAAATGAAACCTGAGTTCATCACAGGTAATTACTCCTACTGCAAAACCTTCTCCATTTAGGCAATCAGTAAAAAAAATACCATTATACAACATATCCAATCAACTACAATCAAACGAAGTCAGTGTTGTAATTCAAACAGGCTAATAGTTGATGTACCAGATTAACAACTGCATCTTACTAATAATAAACAATAAAAGTAACTGCAACTCCTTCTAGTGTTCCTCTTTAAAAATGAGGAAACACTTTCAGTTTCATGTAAATTGATAGGGGCTGACAAGATGTAATTCTAAAAGATTTAGTCAATTTAATCCAATTTAGAGAAAAAACCTAAAACAAATTTTAAGTAATTTTGACTAATGGGATGATGGAGGAAATCATAACTGTTCACAAATATTCTGTAGCCAGGAAGTGAAGCCAAGTTGGACAGCTAAACTGTTCATTGTGAGGTTTTTACTTAGTGTTAGTGTGTTCTGAATGATAAGAGAGGAAAGCCTTCAACATCTGAATCATATTCTCATACTAAACTCATGAAAAGTGTTAATTTTGAACATTTAATTTAATGAAATGTTTCAGTTCATATTTAACAAAACATGACATATTTAGCTTCATTAGGACTCATACTGTAAGAAACTCCCTCACAGAAACAATCCAGTTTTCAAAATTTAATTCACTTTCAGGGTTTTGCTTTTTTGTATACCAAACCAATTTAAAATGTATTTTCATGCTACAGTAGGCTGCAATTAAGAAAGATAAAAAAGAGCAATTACTATTTCAAGTTAGTAAAGCCAATGCAAAAATTCCCTTTTATTTTAAGAAATGTTGATTCATACCTTTGAGTGAATTTGTTCATTATTATCCACAGTACTTTTCTAGGTTACTTAATGATGAGGCAGGTAACAGAGCTGAGTTACTGGACAAATTATTAAGCACTAAGGCATTTCTGATGCTCCCACTGCAGCACAGTCAAGTATTTAAGCATGTAAGTGCAACATTTCTTTGCTGCATCTGAATGGAAAAGGATGGGGGCCTGTTTCAAGGAAGCAGAGAGCATACCACATTGCTGGGTAACCATGACAATGAGACAGCAGGAAAAAGAAATGTTTGCCTACAGCATCCAGTCACATAACCCCAGCGTAACACTGCACTAGTTAAACAATATGTGAGAGGGCTAAGAAGGGCTTACTTAGTGTTGCACAGTAAATAAAATGCCCTTTCTGTAGGTGGAAATGTGAGGGGACCTGTCTGTGTCCTAAATACATGCCCGTGGGATCACCTGAGCTTGGCAAAGACCTATTCATGGACATGAATTAATGCTGCTGTATCTGGCCACAGCTGGTGGCAGATGCAACATCATATTGCTACTAAAACCACTGACAATGTAGCCCATCTGAATACCCACCTCCCCAAAATCCTACTGTCAACCTTACCAAGGAAAATGATCCAAACCAGAAAGATAGCTAAACAAAATAGTACACATCTTGCTATTAAAAAAGATCTGCAGGGCAATTTATAGATACTTATGAAAAAGTCAGATTTGAAATGTGGCTTTTGCTCCATAATCCTCAGAAATCCAGTTATACTTCTCTTTTCCTGCTTAAAAATTATATTTGTTCTGCCATTTGATTGTAGGATTTCAGCAAGTGCTGCACCCTGCACAGTTCCTCAGTGGTTGTGTTTACAGTGCTGGGAAGCTGCATTATTCTAGAGCACAAGTGTGTCTCGGGGGCACAGTTTGTTTGTTAAATCTCCAAGGCAAAGATGGAGTCCATGAGACACATGGTCCTATATTTTACATCATGCCAGAATCCTATGGCCTTTGCTCTTGTCGTAATTCATTTCTTAGAGAACACCCAAAGAAAGCCTCTGTCTCTCAGATGTCTTTTGCAGTCCTTCTCCACCATAAGTTCCGGAAGAAGAACGTTTCTTTGCTCGGCCTATCTCTCATCCTTCTCACTGAGGGCAGATTACAACTGGATGCATGGAAAGGGTACTCGGAAGGAAGGATGCACAGAAACCAAAAAGCAAGGGAGCTGGAGACCATGGAACCCCTGATATGCACAACATAGGGCACATTAAAAAGTGGGTAGGAGACAATGTGCAATAAGCATCCCAAGGCAACTTTGCCTTCTAATCTTTTGGCTTTCTTTTTATCTACATTAGCTGAATTCTGTGGAGTGATTAGGTAGGCATTTAAAGAAATGAACTCTACTGTTTTATCATGTGTTGCACAATAATTGACAGTATCAAATGAACCCAGCATCAAGCTGGGATCACTCACTTGCAATGGCAGGAAAAATTGAATAGCATTAATTAGAGGGAGAATATGGAACTCTTTCTGCCTGGGATGTGCCTCATCTCTTAGCTGACAAAAGCCTCCATGGTTTGGCTTTTTAAGAGCCCAGCTGACAGGAGAGCATTCTCCCTTGTATACTGACCCAGCTCAGGGAAGGTTTGAATTTGAGATTGACTTTTGAACAACGGCAAATGATTAATGATTTTTTTTATCCCAGCCACCATTAATACATCTAAAGGTCCCTTTGACTAGACCATAGACAGCACTTTTGCTCTTATTTCACTACAAGATCAGATAAGTAATACATGTAAGAATGAAAGAATCAGAGATAAGAAAGATTTTTCAGTTTCCCAAAACCAAAACAATCTTCTGCTATAGTAGCCTTACTCCAGGATATGCAGCTACCAGTACATATTCCATGTTAAAAGACTCCCAACAACAAATTTTTACCCTACATTTGATATAAACCACTGCACTCTGCATTAGCCAAAGAAGCTTCATTCTTTGAGGTACAATGAACTCTCAATTCCGACTGAGCCTGCGATAGAGGTTGACATGTAAAACTGCTGAAGGTGGGTCCTTCGTATTACTCTGAAATCACTTTCCTTCACCCTCTGTTCTATGTTACATTAGAAAAGGAGAAATTCCAGAGTTTCAGTCCTGTCTCAGTTCTGTACTGAACTGTGTATAGTGTATGTGATTTGCATTCATCTCAGCTTCATGACAGAAATATAGACATTAAATATGATATTGCAAACAAAGTGTAGAACTATTACTTACATTTCACAGGGTTTATTTGCCATTTTTGGCAAATGAAGCATGTTTGCATATACTCTTTCTTAAAAAATTACCTTTCCTTTTGCAGGTATACTTGCAGAAACATAGAATCCTTAGGTTGGAAAAGACCTTTGAGATCATCAAGCCCAACTGTACATGTCCACTACTAAATCATATCCCTGAGCATCTCATCTATTCATCTATTAAGTCCCTGCAGGGGTGGTGACTCAACCACCTCCCTGGGCAGCCTGTTCCAGTGCCCAATGACCCCTTTATTCTATACTAAACAGTTTAAGAAATTCCAAACTACTAAACAAAAACCTGCAAACATTTCAGACTGCAAACACTGTTTCACATTACATGTCTACACAATGCCTAAAACAGACCAATCCTGACTTTTGTGCAGAACATTGTAGGAAACTTTTGTTATTTAGAAAAATATTTTTCTTTAATTTCATTAATTTAAAAATGAAAATGTTATTTAATTTACCAGTTTACCTTTTTAAAAATAAGGAAGAAAAGTGGTGATAGATTTCCATTAAATATCAGTATTATAAAAGTGCACTATTGAGGAAATCACCTACAAGCGAGCTAGAATTACAGATTTAATAAATTACACAATGTCCACCTCAGAGTATTCAACAGTTCAGATATTTCTTTAAGTCTTATCCAAGCCTCTTAAATCTAGGCAACTACATAATTTCAAATAGTAGCTGCGCTATGTAAAATGTCTTAGAGAGGAAGATGCTAAAATAGACTGAAAAACCATAGACTTCCCAATAAAAAAGTATTTTTTGGTCAACATCATTTGCTAAATTCAACTTAAATGTATTAATCATTTTGCTCAACCCACAATTGCATTTTTTGGTTAATATGTTAATTATTCCCCCAGTTATCTCTCAGCTTCTCTTACATGCCCTGTCTCTCTACTTTCCTTTAACAGATAGTGGCATATCTTTCCACCATGAAAAAAACCAAAACAAAACAAAAAGGAAACTTGAGCTGATCAGTCTTTTTGTTTCCTATAGAACTTGGAGGAAGGAATATGTGCACAGTTAATTTCTCCATTCCAGTCTTTTCTAGACTTTATGTACAAACAAGAAGAGCTGAGAAGGCATCAACGTCACTGCACCAAAATGCTCCCTTCTGCGCTCAGTGTAAATCTTAGCAGGACCCTTTGTGCACAGATTTAAATGGGAAGTTACTTTTGTTTCAGAGCAGTATTGACTTAAAGAAATGTCACAGTGCAATACATTAGATAAATACTGTTAATTACAGTTAAATTAAATGCAAAACATAATTTTACCATTTTATAATGAAGTGTATTTCCTAAAACGACAATAAAGTTTAAAAAGAAATTGTCTGGTTGGTTTGTTAAACCATATGAGTTAATTTCCAGTTTGTGCTTATTTTAAGAAAGTAAGAAAGAATTTGTAGCATCATAAAAAATGCAGGTTCTGTTTCCTATATTTTCATCTCAAATAAAAAGGGAAAAGAAAAAAATGTGAAAGAGCATAGAGCCATGCTACTTGGTTTGAGGATCAGTTGAATATTTTATTTTATCTGTAGCACTAATTATAAAATTGATTATTATATAAATATAGTTTCATATTAGTTCTAAGAACAAACTTCTAAATTTAGAATTAATCTTCATTTTCACGATGCATTTTCAATAATAAACATTATGACCAAGTCTAGGTGTACAGTATGAAAAGGCCTCCTTTTTAAGCACTCAGTGGAATCACTGTTACTGTTCTGCTATGCCTTAGCTAGTCTGCCAGTAAAAATGAAGATCTATTTTTATGTGGCTTGAACTAAAATGACTAATTTTTGATGTGTACTCACCTTTAACTATTAACATTGTGTGCAATGGCAGTTTAAATGTTTTGTTTTCAAATAAACAGGCAAATGGACTGTTATTTCTATAAATACTAACAGGATCATGCCCAAGCACTGGGATTTTTCAGCCTGGAGCAAGAGGAAACCACACATTTTCTGTTTATTTTTGTGGGTTTTACTATTTTAAGTAACATCAAGTCCTGGACTGAAGGTATTCTGACATTTCTGGTTGCTTTGAAGGAAGAAAGTGCCAAGAGTTTCTTAGCAACTTACGCTAAGTCACTCAGTGATAAAAAAGTATCGTCTGTGCAACAATATATTCAATGTCCTCCTGGTTGTCCACCATCAAGTCTCTTGCAATGGATATCAGGAGAAATACATAGGAAGATGGGAAAACAGCTGATGGAGGGCCTTGTCCTACTGACATGTATCCAAATCTAGTCACATGCATAATACCACTAAGTGTGATTCTGCAGGGATATTTGAGAACTGCCCCTGTTTCCTTAACTGAGAACAGAGATTGATGGCGATATCAGATGCCCTCTTCTGTTCTTTCTTCCCTTGACTTCAGTTGTAACGTACTTATGAAGGACAAAATACCAAGGTTCTTGTACAGCCTTTGGAACAGTAAAATCTGAGCAGCAGCTGTATGGTTTAGACCCGTGCACTAGTAAATGTTGTTTTGGTTTTCTGTTGTAGCTGGATACTTATGTTTTGAATGGGCAGAAATGGACAAGTGTCTAGGGTTTTTTTTGAGCAATACTACTGCATCTTTCACTTGACTTCACTCAGTAACAACCAGTTGGTTATCTGCAGGTGACAAAGTACTGCCTGAGAATTTTAACCTGCTTTTTGAGTAGACAAATTCACACAAGTTTTACAAGGATATTAAGATTATCCTTTGAAATTGAAGGCTTTTTGCCGCCCAGAAGCTCTGTTTGTCTTCTAAATCTCTGGTCAGTTAGAAACAGTTTGACCTCTGTATCTCACTTCTTTGCAGTAATAAAACCCTCTAATAAATAGAGAGAAAACTGACTGAAATAGTAAACATAGAAAAATAAGGGAAGGAGAAAGCTAATGAACTCGATTGCAATCACTATGCCAGTATTGCCTTAACTTAAAAGTATTGATTAAATAACCGAATATTTACATCTTGTACTGGAACCGCTGAAGGCAAATGATGCATTGCAAAGCAAACAGAAGCTGACCTTTGCACGTTTTCCCATCAGGCTGTAGGGTAAATCCAACTGGGCAACTGCATCGTACTCCTGTCGCGGTATCCTTGCAAGTCCGATCACAGCCTCCGTTATTGACAGCACATGTTTCTGCAGAATGAAAGAGAAGAGAGAGAGAGGGAGAAAGGGAGTGTAATGAAATGTTCTGGGGGAAGGGAGAGGCACCAACCCTTTGCGGCAATATTACAGCATTATGAAAGCAATCTAAGTTCAAGCAAGGCAACTGAAGCAAGCTCTCAAGGTAATCAGGGCCCATGTACAGGTTTTGACTGGTAAGTAATTTCCACAAGTCATATTCTTCCTCCCCCCAAACTGATGTTCTTATTTATTATATTTAGTTAGTGCTTTTGAACTGATTTAGACATTAGGATGGGTTATTAAATATAAAACCAGTTTAAAAAGAAAAAAGTGATTGCCTTTAAAAGCAGATCCAAACACTCAGTCTGTTTCATATAATTTTCATATCAGTCAATGTCTAGCCCAGGCTTTTTAAGGTTCACTTAAATGATGTTGTAGACATAATGAACTTTAAAAAGCAGTAGAAAGCAAAGCAGAGTGCTAGACTTGGAACTAAGAATTTAAAATCCTTAGTTAAGAAAGAGTTAATGGAAAATGAACTACATATATCACTTTGACAAGAATCTACATGCCCAATCTGTTCTTACTGAACTACAAGCAAAAGGCATCTGGGTTTTGTCCACTTAAAGCTTTTTGCAAATTGAAAGGAGTTTGGAGTGGGTGGGAGGGAATAATTGAGGTCACTGAACCCATTCCAAGCTGTGTCATTGAAATTTCCCAGTGCTTGTAGTATGTAGAAGGCTGGCTGGGCAAACACAGGCAAGAGAAAGCTGCAATACTTCTGAGCTTTTATAACAGTGGACAACGGCTATTAGGTACCATTGCGTCAAAAAAAAAAATCAGCTTCATTACAGAAAAAACCCAAACCTCCCTCCCTCACTGCCATTATTTTCTGTTACTTGAGTGTGTACATGCACACACTGTACACATACATATGCACACACACCCACACACATCCATAAAATAGATAAAAAGCAAGTGAAATGATTAACTTTGCTTTGATCCAGAGAACAGAGTGGATGTAAGGATGCCAATTTAGCACTTCAGTTTGAACTGTGCATTTACCTGAAATATATCTACTTCGGAGAGCAAGTCCTTTAACTAGTATCTTTTCCAGTTACTCTGGCTTTGATTAAACTAAAATACCCCTCTACCCCCAAGACTGCCATTATTCTGCTCAGCTCACCTCATTCTAGCTTTTCCTAAGGAGTCTTTGTCATTACCTGCTCAGATTTACAGACTCCTATTGCTGAATATTCACAGTCTATGTCACAATTATACCCTGTGGACAGTGTCTGACAACAAGCTATAGGATATGCTAATTGGGAATTGCCTTAGAACAGTACATTGATCAAAAATTATTTACACAGAACAGAAAAGGTTTTCTCATTCCTTGACTAGGGCTAAAAGATTTTTTATTTTAAAGTAGCCTGTGCTAATGCCCTCAAGGTGAACTTAGAATGGCCCTTTGGAAGGATTTCAGTGCTGCAAAATAACAGAAAGAAGTGTAACTATTTTTTTTCTTCTATTGCACTGGAACAGAACTCTACATCAGTTGTGGAATAAGCAGCTGGCATGCATGAACAAACTGAAAGCAAGGGCTTGGGGTATACATGCATTAACAGCATGGGACAGAACTCTGCCATCCGTATAGTCACACATGCTCTACTACATACATCTCAATTTTATAATGCCATGTGTGCCGTGTAATAACATCATGTATGAAAAGTAATCAGCATTCAAATGGATTTTTATATATTTGCCAGCAAGTAAGGCAAACAAATGGATTGTTTTCTGGAACAGCTTTCTGAAAATGGAGCTGAGTTTGCAACTCTCTTCAGGTAGAGTTCACACTAGGTATGACTTGCAGGACCTGGACCTAATTGTTTAAGTAATATAGTTCTGATTCTCACTTACTGGGAAGGACTGTTTTGTAGACTTAGAGGCTGACACTGCTGCTTGAAGAATCCTCCTGTAAATAACAATGCTGGCATTTCCACTTGTATGTGAACGTGTGTGTCCTCATAGGCCAACATATCAAATGATTTTGTGTCTCAGAGAATGGGAAAAGGTTCAGATCATTTAAAACTTTTTACTTGAGTACAGTTAACGATAAGATTATTTGCCAGGAGTAAAGAGTTAAGGTCAAAAACCACCAAAAAGTGCTGAAAATGTGCATTTGGCATGGCACTGCAAAGAGTAGTAAATCTTGCATTAGTTGATTAACTCTGGCCTATGAAGAGTCTTTTATTGCAGTTCATCAACACAAGATGAACATAAGCAGCAATATTTCTGCTTTCTGGATGACATCCAGTGAAAATGAATAGACACAACAATTTTTTTTCCCATTGCATGGATGACTGGATCTACAGGGCAAGGGTCATTCAGTGAACAAGAGTTATTTCTATGTATAAATAGAGGGAATCAAGCCAGCTTTTCTCATTTTCACAGAGATTTAGTAAAGCAAACCAAAAAGGATAAATACCCTTCAGCTTTCCTGGTGAATCTGACTTTAATACATTGTGAACTTTAACAGAATGAAGAACCAAGTGAGCAAGAGGACATCTGACAGAACCTCTAACATTTTTGGATAATCAGAGAAGTGATGAAATTCCTTAAACTCAAGGTCATGAGAAAACATTAGTAAAAGAAAGCAAACATGAATATCAGAATGTGGGAAAGGGGTATTGCAAGCTACATCAAATAGA
Source organism: Piaya cayana (assembly GCA_013389865.1). Classification (NCBI taxonomy): domain Eukaryota; kingdom Metazoa; phylum Chordata; class Aves; order Cuculiformes; family Coccyzidae; genus Piaya; species Piaya cayana. The sequence continues at coordinate 92,623 of WAAB01014570.1, read as the reverse complement.
ATAGCTGGGGCCTGTATTCAACATAAAACCGAAGCGTGTCAGCACCTATGTTTCTGTTAGAAATTACTTAAACTCACTCCTCACCTCAAGACTATCAACATTTAGTATATATATCTGAAATGCAAATACAAGTTTTAGGTCTTAAATAAAGACCAGAAACAAATTACTTATCTCCAAGCTATCACATTGCAGAAGCTATGCTCATATGGAAGGGAAAGAACGGATGTCCAAAATTTTGTTCAGATCTTCATGGCAATATTGATCCTACAGGCCATGTTCCACTGTTTTTCTCACTGTGAAAGACAACCTCAGATATTTATTACTCTTTTTTTATTTGTTGCTGTTGTTTCAGACTTTTGAGAATATTTCTGATTGGTTTTTTTTCTGATGAGGAAGCAGAAAAAAGAACTGGAAGACACAAATAAAGCAGTGTCGTGTAACTGACATTTAGATTCCTTCTGAATTACAATAATCCTCATCATCTGAAACTGTGAATTTAAAGTAGTGTTTGTAGTCCCACTTATAACCTTTCTGAATTAGCACCAGAAAATTCAGGCAGAAACAGGGACCTTAAGAAAAAGACATCTATTTTGTAAGGCAGCCTGGGACAGTTCACATTGTGTTTCTCTACTGTGAACTCCTAATTCTGGAATAATCTCTCATGTATCTGCTCCCTGGATCTATAGACAAGACTACCAACATGATATACCTATGGTTCACACAATTAGGATAGTAAATGTTTTAACAAGTATCCATCGCACTATAGGATATGCACTGCTTTGGATATTAAAATATCCGAATAAAAAGCACAAGGTTGAGCTGTTGGTCCTTCAGCACTAGATCAGGAACACTGATTTAGTTACCAAGTGAAGTTATGTGGGTATTCAGTCCTTCAGTCTGCAAGGGTTTAGCAGCTGAAGATAAGTTCTCCGGGTTCTAGTTCTGAAGTTTTTGAACTAAAGCAGAACCTATAACGGGTGGCAAAAGAACCTTTCTAGTTCCTTTCTTACAAAAAATACTGACACCAGACAGGATTATTTGACTCAGTTTCAGCTGTTTTTATGAACCAGGTAAATATAACCATTCAAAATTTAAACTTCTGCTCAAATCTGTTTTTTTTCTATGTGGCAAATCATTTCATAAAGGCATTGAAAAATTACCTTAAAGACAAGTGTCTCCAAAATCTACCTCCAATTTTTATCACTTCATTTTATATCTATGATCAAAAGAACATTAATTGATTTTCAGAGTATCAAGTAAATCTTGGAATCTTTATTATTCACTCTGGCAACTTGGGCTGATTTGATCAAAGACACAAACCAATGTTTCAGGAACTGAGAAATAGTGCAATAAAGAATAAACATATATAGGTCTACAGGACTAGAAGGGAAATATCTGAAGATCTTACAGTCCTATATGATTTAGTAAGGTCACTCTCTATAATATTGCATAATTTATGAGGACAGGATAGTGTTAATGATGACTGGACAAGGGAAACATCATGAAAGACAAGAGGGAGAACGTGGGGAACTGCTGCCAGACACCTTTATATGAGAAACTCTTAAGTATATGGAGCAAATAATCCTGGAAGACATTTGCTAGTACACGAAATACAAGATTATGATTTGGAACAGCCAACATCACCTTACTGAAGGCAAATAATGTGTGACTAATCTGTTTGACTTCTACAATTACGTGATTCACACTGTGGACAAGGGGAGAGCTGTGATGGTTTTCATCCTAAGTTTAGCAAGTGCTTTGGCACTTTCTTCCACAGTAGCCTTATGGTCGCAGTAGTGAGAGACTGACTGGATAAATGGATAATACTGGGAGCAGAAAAGTGGCTGGACTGCTGGACTCCAAGGATTGAATCGGTGGTACAAAGCCCAGCTGGCAGTATGTCACTAGAGCTATCCCTCAGCCTCAGCTAGTGATATTAGGGCCAATATTCCCTAATGTACAACAACAACCTGGACTATGGGTTGGATGACACTTTCTGCAAATTTGTGGATTCAAAATTGGTGAAGTGGTCAATACACTGCTGAGCCCATCTGCTATTCAGCAGAGTCGTAACAGGTTTGAAAAAAAATGGCCTGAGGAGAACATTATGAGCTTCAACAAAGGCAACCCCAAGTCCTGTATATGGGATGGAATAACCCCTTACAACAGAACAGGCTTAGAATTGTCTGTCTAGAAAGCAGTTTTGGAGAAAAACTTGGGGTCCCTCATGGACAAGTCGAATGCATGTCAGCAGTGCTTCCTTAAGGCATATAAGGCCAACAACATCCTGGTTTGTATTAGAAGAGTACAAGCAGATCAAGAGAAGAGAACTTAACCCTCTATTTTGTGCTTGAAGTAACAACATCTGGAGTGCTGCACCCAGTTCTGAGCTCTCCAGTGCAAGAAAGACATGGATACACTGGAGCAAATTCAGTGGAGGTTTACCAAGATCATGCTTAGGGGTCTTGTGCATGTGATTAAGCTGAGAAGCCAAAAGCTGTTCAGCCTTAACAAGGGAGGAGAACTTATTTCTGTCTACAGTTAAATAATTGGACCTATAAACAATATAGAACAAGACTTGTCTTGGAGGTGCACAGCAGAAAGATAAGAGACAACAAACAGAAGTTAGAATACAGGAAATTCCAGCTTCATACAAAATAAAAAATTTTCACCATGACAGTCACCAAACAGAGGAAGGAGTTCCCAAGGAAGCTGTGAAATCTGTGCCTTTAGAGATATTTAAATCCCAACTGGCCACGGTCCTACACAACCTGGTGTAGTTGCCCCTTCTTTCAGCAGGGAGTTGGATTAGATGACCTTCAGAGGTCCTTTCCAATTTACATAAGTCTATGATTCACATATGCTACAGAGACTAAAGAATCTGAGTTTCACTTTTACATTTTTTCTGATAAAGAATACTGGAGGGGGAAGAGGGAAAAGGGAAGTACCATGAACAAAGCAAGCAGCATGTCAAGGTCAAGGGCACAGTTCATGTCTAATCAACATCCTAGTCAAACTCAGGATCTCCTTGGAATCTGATACATTAATATTGCTGACACATATTGTCAATACATATATGATACAACTCGTATCACCAATGATATTAACCTAGGAGGAGCTCTGTACTCCCTTGAGGGTAGAGGAGCCTTACAGAGAGATCTGGACAGACTAGAGAGGTGGGCAATCACCAACTATATGAAATTTAACACAAGCAAGGGCCAGATTCTGCACTTAAGATAGGCTTATTCTGTGAGATGAGAAGCTGGAGAGCAGCCTCACAGAAAGAGATCTGAGGGTTAGGGTTGATGGCAAGTTGACAATGTGCTTTGGCAGCCAAGAGGGCCAACTGTGTCCTGGGGTGCATCAAGCACAGCATAGTTAGCTGGTCGACGGAGATGATTGTCCCACTCTATACTGCACCGGTGAGGCCTCATCTTGAGTACTGTGTGCAATTTTGGGTACCTCAGCATAAGAAGGATATCAAACTATTACAATGTGTCTACAGGAGGGCAACAAATATAGTGAAAGGCCTCAAGGACAAGACATAGGAGAAGTGGCTGAGGTTAAATGGTTTCTTCACGATGGAGAAGAGAAGGCTGAGGGGTGACCTCATTGCAGTCTACAGCTTCTTCAAGAGAGCCAGTAGAAAGAGGGTGCTGATCTCTTCTTGCTGGTGTTCAGAGCTGCATCAGAGGAAGTTCAGATTGAATATTAGGAGAAGATTCTTCACTGAGAGAGGGTCACTCACTGGAACGGGTTCCTCAGGGTAGCAGTCACAGCACCAAGCCTGTCAAGAGTCCAAGAAGAGTCTGGATGATGCTCTTGGTCATACAGTTTAGTGTTAGGCAGTCTTGCAAGGAGCAGGGAGTTGGACTTGGTTCTTCTGGATCTCTTCCAACTCAAGATATTCTATGATCCTATGATATTTCCAACAGGAAATGTTCATGTTTCGAAAGTTGGAGCATGGAACTAGAGATCTACATTTCTTTTCTAGCTTTCCATAANGTTTTCATCCTAAGTTTAGCAAGTGCTTTGGCACTTTCTTCCACAGTAGCCTTATGGTCGCAGTAGTGAGAGATTGACTGGATAAATGGATAATACTGGGAGCAGAAAAGTGGCTGGACTGCTGGACTCCAAGGATTGAATCGGTGGTACAAAGCCCAGCTGGCAGTATGTCACTAGAGCTATCCCTCAGCCTCAGCTAGTGATATTAGGGCCAATATTCCCTAATGTACAACAACAACCTGGACTATGGGTTGGATGACACTTTCTGCAAATTTGTGGATTCAAAATTGGTGAAGTGGTCAATACACTGCTGAGCCCATCTGCTATTCAGCAGAGTCGTAACAGGTTTGAAAAAAAATGGCCTGAGGAGAACATTATGAGCTTCAACAAAGGCAACCCCAAGTCCTGTATATGGGATGGAATAACCCCTTACAACAGAACAGGCTTAGAATTGTCTGTCTAGAAAGCAGTTTTGGAGAAAAACTTGGGGTCCCTCATGGACAAGTCGAATGCATGTCAGCAGTGCTTCCTTAAGGCATATAAGGCCAACAACATCCTGGTTTGTATTAGAAGAGTACAAGCAGATCAAGAGAAGAGAACTTAACCCTCTATTTTGTGCTTGAAGTAACAACATCTGGAGTGCTGCACCCAGTTCTGAGCTCTCCAGTGCAAGAAAGACATGGATACACTGGAGCAAATTCAGTGGAGGTTTACCAAGATCATGCTTAGGGGTCTTGTGCATGTGATTAAGCTGAGAAGCCAAAAGCTGTTCAGCCTTAACAAGGGAGGAGAACTTATTTCTGTCTACAGTTAAATAATTGGACCTATAAACAACATAGAACAAGACTTGTCTTGGAGGTGCACAGCAGAAAGATAAGAGACAACAAACAGAAGTTAGAATACAGGAAATTCCAGCTTCATACAAAATAAAAAATTTTCACCATGACAGTCACCAAACAGAGGAAGGAGTTCCCAAGGAAGCTGTGAAATCTGTGCCTTTAGAGATATTTAAATCCCAACTGGCCACGGTCCTACACAACCTGGTGTAGTTGCCCCTTCTTTCAGCAGGGAGTTGGATTAGATGACCTTCAGAGGTCCTTTCCAATTTACATAAGTCTATGATTCACATATGCTACAGAGACTAAAGAATCTGAGTTTCACTTTTACATTTTTTCTGATAAAGAATACTGGAGGGGGAAGAGGGAAAAGGGAAGTACCATGAACAAAGCAAGCAGCATGTCAAGGTCAAGGGCACAGTTCATGTCTAATCAACATCCTAGTCAAACTCAGGATCTCCTTGGAATCTGATACATTAATATTGCTGACACATATTGTCAATACATATATGATACAACTCGTATCACCAATGATATTAACCTAGGAGGAGCTCTGTACTCCCTTGAGGGTAGAGGAGCCTTACAGAGAGATCTGGACAGACTAGAGAGGTGGGCAATCACCAACTATATGAAATTTAACACAAGCAAGGGCCAGATTCTGCACTTAAGATAGGCTTATTCTGTGAGATGAGAAGCTGGAGAGCAGCCTCACAGAAAGAGATCTGAGGGTTAGGGTTGATGGCAAGTTGACAATGTGCTTTGGCAGCCAAGAGGGCCAACTGTGTCCTGGGGTGCATCAAGCACAGCATAGTTAGCTGGTCGACGGAGATGATTGTCCCACTCTATACTGCACCGGTGAGGCCTCATCTTGAGTACTGTGTGCAATTTTGGGTACCTCAGCATAAGAAGGATATCAAACTATTACAATGTGTCTACAGGAGGGCAACAAATATAGTGAAAGGCCTCAAGGACAAGACATAGGAGAAGTGGCTGAGGTTAAATGGTTTCTTCATGATGGAGAAGAGAAGGCTGAGGGGTGACCTCATTGCAGTCTACAGCTTCTTCAAGAGAGCCAGTAGAAAGAGGGTGCTGATCTCTTCTTGCTGGTGTTCAGAGCTGCATCAGAGGAAGTTCAGATTGAATATTAGGAGAAGATTCTTCACTGAGAGAGGGTCACTCACTGGAACGGGTTCCTCAGGGTAGCAGTCACAGCACCAAGCCTGTCAAGAGTCCAAGAAGAGTCTGGATGATGCTCTTGGTCATACAGTTTAGTGTTAGGCAGTCTTGCAAGGAGCAGGGAGTTGGACTTGGTTCTTCTGGATCTCTTCCAACTCAAGATATTCTATGATCCTATGATATTTCCAACAGGAAATGTTCATGTTTCGAAAGTTGGAGCATGGAACTAGAGATCTACATTTCTTTTCTAGCTTTCCATAATCCCCTAGGTCACCCTTGGCAAATGACTTGCACTGGAACTCAAAAGAAATTTTGCGATATACTAGTCTCTCAATGTGAAATAGATGTAGTTATTTCCTAAGCTCATAAGATCTTTTGAAATTCATTAGCATATATGCTCAATAAATATAAAATAGCGTTGCTACCAATAGTACAGAAATTGCTACCAATAGTACAGAAATTACTACCAATAGAAGCAAAATTAAAAGCAAGACTTGACACCCCTCTTTCGTAATTCACTTTTTGCACTGACATTTATTCCTCTGTAAATGTAACTTCTTACAGGGATAACAGAATTTCATCTTTTCTGTCCATTCTTACATTCCTTTAATTAGCATAATATGCATCAAGATTAATATGAAAAAGCATCATATACTAGGTTGGGGTCTCTGCTTTGTCTTGTCCAAGGTCAGTCATTTGGGATTGCCTCTAATTATGTTCTCCTTAAAAAATGAATTCCATTGACCCTGGAATGAGCATATATACCTGCAACCATATGTAAAACTGTTTTCCTAGGCTCTGTCAACCTGCTAAAACATTTGATATACTGTTTGTTGTCATAAAAATTTACTTAAAGATAACATAAATATTCAAATATTGAAAGATTTAAAAAAACCTAGAGATGTTGTACATAACTCTAAGGAAAGAAATGGACAAGTAACAAAGTGATCAGTCATGTTTTTTAAGAAGACCTAAATCAAAATAAGCTTCTTTGGGTAGTAGGCAGGAACGTAGTTTCTGAAAGAGGCATGCACCCTCTTTGCACTGTAAAAGTGCCCAACACAAAATAAGGCTGCATTCTGATCAAGACATAAGACAGAAGAGTGCTATGTGGATCTCTGCATGAAGGAGGATGACCTTAATTTTATGTTATGCACAGAATGCATAAAAACTATAGAAATATTACACTGGTGATAAGCGTCACTTCCCTTTGTCTGATCAATACACAGCTCTGTCACAAAAAGCCTTAAGTCATGAGGCATGAAAGCAAAATGAAGCTACAGAGCATCGAGTTGTTTCCTTTAGAGATATGGAGAAATGATTCTCTGATCTTTTCTGTTACCCAGCATGGCAGTCTACAGTCAACAATATGCAGAAGCCCTATTTGTTTTCCAGCTCTTGATCATGATTGGAAGGAGCAGAGAAAAACTGTAAATGAAAGAGTCATCTTCAATAATGTGAGTATAAGCACATAAAGGAGCCTTAATAGAAGATCAAAAGTGGCCAGCTGTGGTGAGAACAAAATAAATCCTATATAGTATATAGCCTTGAATGAAAACAGAGAGTGGAAGTCTTCAAGGAGGTCATGCAGCAGCTGCTGTCTTGATCATTCAGCCCTTAGGAAAAGCATAAGAGGGAAAGTGAATGACACCATCTTCCATAGAAAAAGTTCTTCTTGGAAGAAATTAAATGAAAAAATTCTGTATAGCTAATGACTGCAAACTGTTCTGAATCAGAGAGAAAGGTTAAACTGATATCTTGAATCTTTCCTCTGATTTGTGCAGAGGAAAAAGATTTTTTGCAGCAACAGGTAGGCAATAAAAGACTAGGCTTCATCACGTCAATAGACCTATGATTCCAAAGACAGTGAAATTCACACGCTGCAAGATGTGCTAGTGTGTGCCCTCTTATCCTGCTAATTAACACAAAATAGTAATTAGTAACTGATTTGAAGGCAATTGCTGTTGGAAACATGGAGAGATGTATTTGTGCTCATTCTAGACTTAAAAGGCCATTGGGTTGTTTAATGGCACCCGAAGATGGAAATCTGAGCAATGTCTGAGTTGGAGACAAAAAGGAGGAGAAGACATAAAAGGGGAAAACCATCTTTTCTCTACCTAGTTCCTATTATTAGTCAAATGATAACACTGACCACAGGGCAAGCTGAAGCAAGCCAGCAGTTCAGCCTTTCATTTGGAATTCATCTGTAGTAGCCTAAAGCTGACTGAGGTCAGCAGAAATAGGGCAACTGGACTTTAGTCTCCAAATCTGCACCACGTTAGAGAAACTTATTTTGACCCAATTTTTTGTGCCAGACAAAGAGCAAATCATGATGGAGCAGTCTAGAGCTGTGAACTTAGAATAGCTATTAGGTCTTATCAAGTCGGTCACAGATCAAGCGAAGTTATGAATAATACTCACAGTGTAATCCCATCTGCTTCTATACCTGGTCTGAATTTTGCACAAGATATGAACACATTATCTTATGTTCAGAAGAACTGTCTTTAAATTCAGGGCTCAGACACATTAATAAGTCTATCTTGATGTAACTGAAAGCTAAAAGTTGCAAGCAGAATGACCAAATTAGAGCATTCGCTGTTTCAGCAATCCAACTATGAGGTGTATGGATTACTATAATTTTTTTAAATTTAAAATACTGTGATTTTTTACTAATGAGTGCCTCTGAAGTAATATTGCCTGGCAACTGATACGGCAAGAAGGCTTACACTACTAGCAATCTCTGTTCCTCAGCATGTGTGCCATTACTAAAGTGACCGTAAATTGCTCCTGAACCAAGAGACAATCCATTTACCTATCCTAAATACAGACAAATTAATTGATTTGTCTGCATATAATTCACAGTGAAATGCACTGATTCTCCAGACTATGTCTATAAGACAGAAAAAAAATATGTATTTGAACAAGTGAGGAAAAATTAAGGATATCTGTGAAAGCCAAACATCTGGCAATCTCTAAGTATGAATCCTGAAAAGCTGAAAAATGCCCTGTTATTGTTCATCACCTTGATAGCTATCACAAAAGTTGCCATCCTACCCTCATTTGCTTTACATTCTGCACCTATCCCCAACAGATTTTACAGTACATCTCAGCAGAAATGAAATTGCAGAAACAATCCTAGATAGAGCACACAGGATATTCATAGAATCACAGAATAATGTGGGTTGGAAGATGACCTGTAGAGTTCATCTAGTCCAATGCTCCTGCAATGAGCAGGGACATCTTCAACTAGATCAGAATGCTCAGTCCTCTCCATCCTGGCCCTGAATGTTTACAAGGATGAGGCATCTATCACCTCCCTGAGCAACTTGTTCTTCTGTTTCACCATCCTCAAAGGAGGGCTAAGGCTCAACTAGAAATCAGAAGTCTGTGAAAGACAATAAAAAAATCTTTCTACAAATATATCAACAGTAAAAGGAGGACTAGGGAGAATCTCCAGTCCCTACTAGATGCAGAGGGAACAACAATAACATGAGATGAAGACAAGGCTGAAGCATTCAATGCCTACTTTACTTCAGTCTTTAATAGTAAGGAAAGTTGTTCCCTCTGCACACAACCCCAGGGGTTGGAGATGCAGCAAGAGGTTCCCACGATCCAAGAGGAGGTAGTTAGAGACTTGCTTGCCCAGCTAGATGTCCACAAGTCTATAGGGCC
>WAAB01014570.1:56413-72456 GCA_013389865.1 Piaya cayana | reverse complement strand
CAATAAGGAACCATCACCAGAAAGCAAGAATAAAAATGTAAAAAAATAAAAAAAAATTAGAAGTATTCTAAGAGAAAGAACTACTTAGAGAGAAGAAAATCAGCACAGGCAGTAATATGTGACTTACATCACAAGACCAACATGGAGTTGTATGTATTACATTACAAAAATGGGAAAAAAAGTAAAAAACAGGTGCAGTGTACACAGCTTTTAAAAGAATTTTTACATGCTCGACAAAATAAAACATCAACCCAAGGATATCAGTGAATGCTAAGAAACAGAAAATCAATTATCTATTCAATAAAGTCTGCTCTCAAGGCCCTCACTCTTGCAAATTCTCTGCATCTGAAACTGCCACAGGCTTCGAGAAGAGCTATTTAAACAGGGGGACTGTACGACAGAGCCCTCTGTGTTAATCCATAGCTAAGAGATCCCATAGGCTGAGACAGCCTGTGTACACAGTGAGGCGAAGTCCAGTGCTGAACCTTGTTCAGCTCCACCTTTTCCAATATAATGCTCACCCTACCACACAATTTGTGCAATTAATCCCATCAGAAGTGAGTGAGGCTCTGGGCAGTCACTGAGTTTTATGCCATGGATTTGACCAAGGGTTCACTAAAGATAACTGACAGATTTCCATGGTCTTCAAGTGCTCTGTCTTGCAGTATGGATAAAGGAGAGAAAAGACGATAAATATGCATCCATTGTAAGAATTTGAAATTAAACAAAAAAGTCAACATGATGAAAATGCTAATGAAAACCATTATGGATTTTTGTCTCTAATCTATGAATAAGAATTTCCAAGCTTTAACTTGCAGTATGCAAAAATATCTTTCTATAATTAAAACAAACAAACAAACAAACAAACAAACCAGAGTGGAAAGAAATAGTGTTAAGCAAATAGTATATTCTATAATCATAACTGTTTGCATAGCACCTCTCAAGATTCTCCATCTCTTGAACGGCTTTTTCCTACTGATAATCTGAGTGAAAGCTTATTCCCTATAACTGCTGTAAATTTTAGAATCATAAACACACAACAGGGAAGAAAGCACATCATGATGATTAATTTTCCCCATAACATCTTAGATAAGAGGACCATTTTCCTTACCTTGCTTATGCATGGAAGTTGTGACTTGTGAAAATAAATGGAAGAGCTGAACTTTCATTCATAATTATGAATGTTCTACACCTTTTAACTTAAAAAATTATTAGTTATGAAAAGTAATTAAAGTTACAGAGGAGTAAAAATGGGATACTTCATTAACAAACATTTTGACAAAACACACACACTTATCTCGCTCTGTGTAGCATGATCTTAGTTACTATAATCAGGAACTGCTGTTACACACATCTCTCAGCAGTGGTGCTACAGGCCTGTGAGAGAAAAACACACGCGTGCCTGCGCACACACACACACACACACACACAAACATATGTGCACATATATAACCTACAAGGAATATGAAATAAAAAGTGCTGCAGAGAAGTACTTACCAATGCAGGTTCGGCCATCTGAATGTAGGGCGTACTTCTGATGACAACCACACACAGGACCAGTATCTGTGTCATCACAGGTGTGCTGGCAGCCTCCATTCCCATAGTTACAGGTTACTAGTTAAGCCCCAAATGAATGTGTTTTTATGTATATATAAATGAAATGATAATGAAACTAATTAGTCATGAAGGCCTTTCAGCAGACAGAAGAGCAGTAACAAACCAAGACATAAGGCAACATAACATTTGTATTTGCAGTTACTCGCATTTCTTATTCTTTCTGATCCCCTTTATCTTAGCCATGCCTCTTTCTCATGCTCTACTAGAAAAAAAACCAGAAAGAAAAAACCGACATTCTACAATTCCCCTGGCCTATCTGTATCCATAATTTTAGAACAAGTGGTTAGTCAATTCCATCTCTTCCTAAAAGCGACATTCTTCATGCCTGTGATGTACATGGCATGAAGAAACGAACAGTCTACTAATACAGACAGATATTTTCAAGTCTGCAGACAGCACTTCTCTTTTCCTTCACCTTCACTTTCTATGTGGAGGAAGCAGAGACCAAGAAGGAAGACTAGAACTCTAATTCTTGAAATCTATTATTTTGAGTACTTCTCCTAAACTAGAATAATATTTAAAGTAAAAACAAGAAAGATTTTTTTTTCTTTTCTTCTTGGAAACAAAAAAAATACATGGTTGTTATGGCCCCGCAGTGCTCTGGCCTCAGCTAGGAAAGAAATATTGAAGGTGTCCTTTTCACTTCCAAGCACATGGTATAAAATGGCTTTTAGCAATTAAAATGTGCTCTGATGAAAAAAGCATACATTAAAGCAAACATTGTTTATGATAGAGTTCCGAAGTTTACATGAAGTAATAGAACAGAGAAAATTTACTTTGTTGCGTGTTGGATTTAATTGTTGACTACTAAGAAAAATTAGTTTTAAAATATTAAAAAACTTAGCAGAATTTTCATTCTAGATAGCTGTACAAAAAAGCCAGAGTAGCAAATTACAATATACAGTAAAAATAAGATATTTGTTAACAGGATATTAAAATTGTGTATCTAAACCTAAACTGAGGTTGTATCTAATCCAACAGGGCTAACCTCATATAGCTTCCCACCGATCTCAGTGGCTTCTTAAAATGGAGCAAACTGGAATTTTCAGTCACTTTAACTAGACATGAAATATGCTGCCTCTGACGTGAGCGCCTCAGCGCTGAATAATAATCACTTAAGTTTTTCACTTAAAATGTAACAATTTTAAGAAAAGCAACTGAGGGAGACACATCACTGTATATCCAACAGAATTCCTACTAAAACGTTCTGCCAGTGTGGAAACTGCGGGTTTATACTCGTGGTCCCTTAAGTCTGCCAACGATTGCAACAGGAATTTCCTATCTCCCAAGTTAGCACAGGTTGAGCATCCTTTGTCCTTCACATTGTACACTTTGAATAAAATCTTTATATTGCTCAAAGGCAGAGAGGGAATAGTCTTATGGCCTAGTGGTAAGAAAAAAACCACAAGATAAGGGCCTGCCTGGATTTCCACCTTTCCTACCTGGAATATCACTGTTCTATTCAACTGGAAAAAATGGCAGTGAGAAAGGTGGAGAGCAGCCTGATCCACAAGCCCTTCTTAGGACTTGACAGTTCGGGCACTAGGCTGGAAAATGGGAATCGTGGCTTCAGTCTAAACAAAAAAGAGGAGGGAACTGAACTCACACATCCCAAGTCATACAAGTCCTAAACTTCCATGGGATTACATTAAAAAAGAGTCCTAAGCAGCAACAACTTTCCAGCGTTCTTTCTCCTTCTCCATTTTTATAACTGATCAAATTTTTTTTGTGAAAAAATACATGAAGCAAACCATTCTGATTTGCATCAAATGGAAGCAACATTTCATTTAGTTCAAACCACAATAACATTTCAACTTTTACTTTTGATGCAAAACAAATAAAATTTTACATCAGTTCTCCGTTCTTAAACCTCCCATTTTTTTGATGCAGTCGTGCCGAAAAATCATTGCAATTTTTTTGAAGTTAATATTTTTCTTGTGGCTGTGCTACATTATGCATGCAACAATAACTTCTTGGTTAATATGGAGGTAGAAAAATACTGGCTTGCAGCTTAGCTGAGAGCTAAAGGAACAGACAAAGGTTGTCTGAATTGTCTGACTGCAGCCTGATGGCAAATATGAATTCTCTTCTGGCCAGTTATGCCTTGGTTGTGATCAAGCAGGGAGAGTAAGTGACATAGAAGTCAGCTGCTTGCTATATCCACAGTACTGGGCACACACTGCCAGAGCTAATTCAGAATAAGGTAATTTCTGTCTATTTATCCTCCCCGACTTCCTGACCCTGTATGCCTCTTGGAGTACATGGAAGTTCATTCAGTGTTTCCATCCTTGCTGGACCGGTGTGCTGTCACAAGTTGACTTTGAAGTGTTGTTTATGCCAGATGTTTCAATACATTTCTAGCCAACAGTATTTTTATTGAGGATTTTACAGTGCAATCAGCAACAAAGTGTATATTTTAAACAACTTGATGGTAGTGGTTATTTTTGGCAGTCCTTGTTGAAAGGCTCTGCTGGCAGAGATGAAAATATCTTAACAGAGTTTCTCTGATCTATGTAATATGAGGAAATTTTCCTTACTCTATTTGTCTATGAAAAATTGTGCTATACTGATGGGACTCATAGTAAATCCTGCAGAACCACACACTTACATAGTTAGTATACAGTTAACCTGTATACTAAAGTGACTGGTTTCTGTTCTACCTAGTCAATGAACACACATGCAGGGCAGTCCCTTTTGCTTTCTCTTACAAATAGTAGTGAATCATGTTTTCGAAAGATTTGAATTTTTGTCTACACNAGTTCACACAGTAGCGTTCATTACTGCATTTGTCATATGCAGCATGTCCTCAGAATTTTATTTAAAGTGACTTGAGACAAAATTCTGAAGCTTGACAGCTCTGCAGGTAAAATTGGTACAAATCCAGTTGTAACATATGTCATTTCAATTTCCTTCCAGCCTTAATTTAACATGACAGTGACACAGTGTGAAGTTTCTCTTACTTAGAGGAAAAAACCAAAACCTATTTAAAAGCAAAGAGACAACCAGATCTACTCCATTTTTTTGTCAGAAAGTATTAAAGCAAAATTGATGAGAAATCTGAAATAATTTAAAAATTATTTCTGATGACTTTGAACTCTACAGCTATGTGAAAACCATGTGCTCATTCAGAGTCTGTGACATTAAAAAGACAAAGAAGCAAATTGGTAACTTCAAATAGACACAGATAATCTTCAAATATTATAAAACACAGAATCACAGAATCACCGGGTTGGAAGAGACCCACTGGATCATCGAGTCCAACCACTCCCACAAAACACTAAACCATGTCCCTCAGGACCCCGTCCACCCGTAACTTAAACACCTCCAGGGAAGGCGAATCAACCACCTCCCTGGGCAGCATATTCCAGTGCCTAATGACATTTTCCGTAAAAAACTTCCTCTTAATCTCTAACCTAAACCTCCCCTGGTGGAGCTTGAGGCCATTCCCCCTTGTCCTGTCCCCTGACACCTGGGAGAAGAGGCCAGCTCCCTCCTCTCCACAACCTCCCTTCAGGTATTTGTAGAGAGCAATGAGGTCTCCCCTCAGCCTCCTCTTCTCCAGGCTAAACAGCCCCAGCTCTCTCAGCCGCTCAAGTCTCATAAGACACGATGGCTTGATCTCCACTTGCGGGCTGAAGTACATACTATGGCTTAGATACCACAGAATTTGCAACAAGCCAGACCTTTTGTTTTTGTAGCTGGGCTTTCTGTGACAGTTTGATCCCTGAGATGGTAGTCTATTGCTGCTTTGGGTCTAAAGGATGCAATTATTCTGAAGAATTGTATATGGATCTGTATGATTCTGGTTGGTGCATTCCTAAACAACTTCTTGAGGTTCCTTCCAGCCTCAATGCTTCTGTTTTCCTGGCATAGTGGGCAAGATTATTAAGGGTTTTTTTGGAAACTGAGAAATTGCATGTTTAAAATTTACACTAAGAAACCACTAAGGATGCAATATTAAGCACTCAAAAGCTACATAATACTAGACTTCTGGTACACAGACTTACTGTATTGTGATAACCATCCCTAATAACACATGAAGAAACCACTCCTGTCTTATTCAATGCAAAGTGGAGATGGGGAAACTCAGGTCCATGAAAACAGCTGGAGACTCTTGTCTCATTTGCTGCAGAATGAGCAGTAATCAGAAAGGGACTGTCAAGGAAGGATGGTCTTCTTCAGACAGTGAATAGACCCCTAAAAAACCCCTCTTATCTATTTCAGCCCCTGCTATGGAATACCTACTTAAGGCATGAAAGTCACTTGAATCATATCTATTAAAGGTTACTAATATTATATTATTTTCTCCACGGCATTTGTAACTACAGCAGAAGCCACTGGGAGCTCGGATTGATCATACTAAAGTGCTGTAAATGCTGAGATGTGTGGAGTGTTTCTGGTTAATCACCTATCACTACTAAATGCCTTTGACATTAAAATATTTTTATTAATTTCCCATTTGTAAGATAGGCAAACCAGCACTTTTTAACTTGACAAGAATATTATGAAAATGTATAACCAATACCTACAAAGTGATTCAATATTACATGAGTATCATGGGAAAATCCATGAGGAAATTAAAAACCTTATGTTAACAATAGGGTTTAAATAGTGTGCAGCAGGAAAGGTATGACACTGAGAGGAAGCTATAGAACAAAAGCCTGTGTAATGATCGCTGACCATCATGTATACTGAATGAAGCAAGACACTGCTTTATTAGAATGTAATGATATGAACAGGTGATAAGAAATCATGTAATTAGGATGTAATGACTATGTTGCATTGCATGCATAGAAAGCAGGAAGCCTCCCTCAAATTTTATTGCTTTCTAACTTATTTTAACATCTTTTTTTTTCCTTTGAGGATAACTTGTCTCTTTACTACTGGACATGGGCCAATACATCTGAAAACCTCTCCCCGTATTCTGATTCAATTACAAACTGGCTGATAAAAAATTACCTAGTGATATACTTGTTCTCTGCCACTTGGTCACATAAGAAAACAGAGAAGCAAGCTCTGACAAACCCTGAAAGGCATGTCCTGGGTGACACATACTCTCCTGGGTGGAGAACTGGTTGGCTGGCCGGGACCAGAGAGTGGTGGTAAACGGAGTTAAATGCAGCTGGAGGCCAGTCACAAGTGGGGTCCCCAGGGCTCAGTGCTGGGTCCAGCCCTGTTCAATGTCTTCATCAATGACCTGGATGAAGGCATTGAGTGCACCCTTAGTAAGTTTGCAGATGACACTAAGCTGGGTGGAAGTGTCGATCTGCTGGAGGGTAGGAAGGCCCTGCAAAGGGATCTGGACAGACTGGACCGCTGGGCAGAGTCCAACGGCATGAGGTTTAACACAGCCAAATGCCGAGTCCTGCACCTGGGGCACAACAACCCTATGCAGAGCTACAGACTGGGTGAGGTCTGTTTGGAGAGCTGCCAGGAGGAGAGGGACCTGGGGGTGTTGGTCGACAGCCGGCTGAACATGAGCCAGCAGTGTGCCCAGGTGGCCAAGAAGGCCAATGGCATCCTGGCTTGTATCAGAAATGGTGTGACCAGCAGGTCCAGGGAGGTTATTCTCCCTCTGTACTCGGCACTGGTGAGACCGCTCCTTGAATACTGTGTCCAGTTCTGGGCCCCTCAGCACAAGAAGGATGTTGACGCTCTGGAGAGTGTCCAGAGAAGAGCAACAAAACTGGTGAAGGGGCTCGAGAACAGGCCTTATGAGGAGCGGCTGAGAGAGCTGGGGCTGTTTAGCCTGGAGAAGAGGAGGCTGAGGGGAGACCTCATTGCTCTCTACAAATACCTGAAGGGAGGTTGTAGAGAGGAGGGAGCTGGCCTCTTCTCCCAGGTGTCAGGGGACAGGACAAGGGGGAATGGCCTCAAGCTCCGCCAGGGGAGGTTTAGGTTGGAGATTAGGAAGAAGTTTTTTACGGAAAGGGTCAATAGGCACTGGAATATGCTGCCCAGGGAGGTGGTTGATTCGCCTTCCCTGGAGGTGTTTAAGTTATGGGTGGACGGGGTCCTGAGGGACATGGTTTAGTGTTTTGTGGGAGTGGTTGGACTCGATGATCCAGTGGGTCTCTTCCAACCCGGTGATTCTGTGATTCTGTGGTTTCCTAGATGGACCATGCCTCAGAATAATTGAGAGGGGTACGAGGATATTACTAGGGGTATATCAGACCCTATCGGTCACTGGTATACAGGGCTACAGTCCCAGTCCAAGGTGACAAAGGGCAAGTGTCTCTTCTTCAGCCCTTCAACAGAGCTGTACTCAGTACTAGCAAAGCTGCAGCTCAAGTTTTAAGCCAGTTCCACTGAAATGTTTAGCTGCAAAATAGTTTTATTCAAAATCAGGATTTGGTTCCAGAATTAGACCTTTATAAAAAGCCTGATGTAAATTCATAGTTATTGTCCCAGGCTCTCTGGCTACAGCTTTATACTTCTCTGTGTTTAGAAAGGCTAGAAGTGCAGTTATTTTAAATAAGACTTTAGAACATATTTGCAGAATGTGCTGTGGCTTTAGGGGTCAGTGTACTCTGCAGCAAGCTGTGTGACTTTGAAAAAAATCAGTGTCCCTACTTAGAGGTCTCTCAGCATTAGTTTGTTATACTTCCAACTAGAGTTTGAACACCACAGGGCACAGAATAAATTCATGTTTTTCCCTCTATTAAACCTTCTGGCATTTAGAAACACTGTTCTAGAAAAGGCCCTAATTACCTTGTCACCATCTCACTATGAAAAAGCTTAATGTAATTCCCAAGGAATGTACAAATTTGTGGAAACAAATAATAAACAACATAAATAAACATCCTTTCCCACTTTGCCAATGTAGCTGATGTTGCACTGCAATTAACAGCATGCAATGTTCACATCTAACAAACACTGAGAATAAAAAATACCATAATGGCAATTTTTCTCTATGCTTTTGCTTTTGGCTCTGTATAGCCCCTTAATACTTAGGAGAAATCAGGCTGTACAATATCCTGCAGCATTTCTTGATGATATTCAAAGGTGATACTTTTGACTTTGTACTTGCAAACTAATTTAATCTAAGCATGTTTACACAGTGGAAATCTCAGGAAGAAAATACTTCCAATTTTGTGGGCTGGTAAATATGTGTATCTTCAGTGTGCAAACCTCAAGCATACATCACTTGGTGTTTTTCTTTGAAGAACAATATATATATGGTACAGCTGCATGTTTTCCAAGTAGTTACAAGAAAAGCAGCCTGTGCGTATTATAACCAGGACTAGAGCATGTGTTTCTATCCTTTAAAAATGAGAAATTAAGACTTTTAGTTTGATAACTCTAGTGGATTTATTATTAAACCTATTAGCAGATTTACCAATGCATCTATCATTGTGGACCTTCAAAATACTGCAAGCCAGAATCCAATATGCTTCATTTGTTTTATTCTACAAGAAAAGCCTGGATTAAACTGATCCCTTCTTTTTCTGTATTCATGGGAAGGTAGGAAAGTTGATACCATTTTGCTAACAGTCACTGCCAATATTCTGTTATTCTTTGCTAACAGTCACTGCCAATATTCTGTTATTCAATCCCTCTTACCCATTCCCAAGTACACCTTCTACAATAAAACCCACATTACTAAAATTACAAATCACCTTTGGCCAAAACAAAGTTGATTTCTTGCCTCCTGGAAAACAACAACAGTGAAGAAAATAAGACATTTGGGGCATTTGAAATTTAATCTTCATCTACCTACATTTGCAGTCCTTCTGGTTTTTGGCAAGTTCAAAGCCAGGCCTACATTCACAGGCAACCCCACCTTTGGGCGTCTCTCGGCAGATGTGTGCACACCCATGATCTTTGTTCATACAGTTCATACCCTCTGTAAAAAAAAAGAGAGAAAATTGGAAAATATTAGTACTGAAATAAAATTACAAAATAATTATATACATCCAGTTCTACTGTGATTTCAACTGTAATTTTTATCTTGCCTCTGGACTGTGTTCCACAAGGCAAAAGAATGCAGCTGAAAAGAGGCATACAATCAACAAAACAGTGTTAAAAAGGACAAAACTCTGGAGCAAATTAAGTAAGTATTACTGTGGAATATAGGGTGTCTCTGGTGCAAGTAGAAACACAGGACTTCTGATCTCCCAATTCCATATCCATATTCTAATCTTTCATGAAAATATAATGGATTCAAAGGATACTCCAGGAAGCTATTTGCCTCACAGATGATTATGAGAACTGAATAACTGAGCTCACCATGATTCTTTCCATGTATAAATTTAATGTTTGCTACTGTCTGGTACATTTTTATTTGTCTGTTAATATGTTCTATATCCTTCAACACACAAAATGTACCAAAGATTATAACTGACCATTTTTGCTTGGATTTGTTTCTTTGCTCTTTATTGTAGATCTGAGTTATCAGTGTCACCCACCATTAGCACAGCCAACTTTCAACAAACCTACTACCACTTTTCTCTTTGGTCATATTAAACAAAACATACCAGCTGTTCAACCAACATTCCAGTGCCACAGGTGGATTCCTGTTAATATTTATGCCAAGGATCAGTATCAACCAGCTTTCTCTTAATCATCATAGGCCCCATTTTAGCTTTCATTTAGATACTGAGTGCGCCTTGTACTTTTAGAGTCTTTCATTACCGAGTTAATTCAAATCCCACATATTCACAGAAATCTTGAACTCAGTCCTTATGGGTCAGCATCTAGCATTCCTTGAGTGAATGAAGGCTAGTTAGATTTGCATTACAAAGCCTTACCAGACTTCCCCTTGGATATCTGACCTGGAAAGGAGAAATAAAATCTCTCAGAGTACACTGACAGTGAATTCACAGTGTAACTCAGCTTACTATGGTGAAAATAACATATAGTCCCCAAAACACTGATGCATGCAGCATCAGTATGGACTTAGCAGCTTATTTCTCACTTTATGACATCGCTACTCCTACCAAATTAGGCTAATTTCTCCAAACAACTCCAGTGTGAAATGTTCAAGTTAAGGCTGTTGCAAAGTTTTTGTTTCCAGAGGTGAAAGCATTCACTTTTTATTCTTACAGGAGCTACACGAACATAACTGCCACCTCCAGCATCTCCACATGCTGCCATCAGGCTGAGGCTGGTCTCACCCTATCAAACACTTCAAACCAAATATCATGGCTTTATGATGAATTTGAACAGGAGTTTTTCTGTATACAGAATATTTTTAATTGAACATAAATAAAAGGATTAGAATGTAAGGCAGCTAGTAAGAAACTCTCTACAAAATCCTGAGGAGGTAATGCCACAGAAAGTGAGTCAAAGACTTCTTCAGGCTGACAGATGCTGACAACTTCAGAAGTTATTTGCACAGCTTGGCTTTACCTCAGAAAGGTGTATAGGAGCAGATCAATGAAAAACAGACATCACCGCTCCACATGAGTGTTTTTGTACATCTCTCCTACAAAATTTATCAGGCTCTTAAATCTCACAGCCTATGAAAAGCAACATCACAGACAACAGATCTATTTCTCTCTTCTCATTTCCCCTCTGTGTTAGCCTTCAGTGTAAAAATGTGCCAAGGCACAAAATAAATTATTTTCTGTAAACTAAAACCTGGACAACAGATGCTATTGGATGATATAATGCATGTTATGCTATACTATGCTACACCATAAGATACACTGAAGTGAGGTATGAATATTTCCTTTGGCTTAACAGATATAAGAAACCTAGGAACAGTTGTTTTGAAGGTTTTGAGGCATTTTATAATCTCTTTCTCTCCACTTCTCCCAACAAAGGATTTCAGACACAATGTGTTCAACAAACTGCATTCCTGTGCACTCTGCTACATTCAGCAAAGATCTGGTAAAGATAACACATGTCTCATTGAGTCATACTGCTAAGGCAATGAGAAGAGAAGAATTAGACAGATGAAAGAAGATATTTAATGGCCCGGAAGTGTAATGAAGCAAGTGGTTTTCAGTGTTTACTTAAAATACTGAATATCAACCATAGTTAAAACTACTTGGGAGGACAGAAATTGTGCACTGTTAAAAATACCAGGAAAAAAAAAAAGAATTACAACATTCTGAAACAAAAGTGAAAGACAAAGCAGAGTTTTATGATGAATTTGTGTGTAAAACCACAATATTTCAGTAACTATATTAATCACTGCAGTAATTCAGATGCATCCATCATGTAGTTGGAGCTGTAGAACAACTATTTCAGTTCCATGTTTAGCTGGAGAAGAACATCATAGAAATCTCCTAAGCCTGAAGACCATTATTTCAGAAAATGCAAGTTCTTCTGGTGAAATAAAAGTCTACTATTTTTCAGTCAAAAGCAAGAACTTGTCCACAATGAAACTTCTCATTTGTATATTAATATTTTTCCAAATGTCAAAGAACTAAATTATGAAAAAAAACCCTAAACAAAATTTTGTTTGGGCCTGAAAAAACTGTTTAAATAAAAATGCAGCAAATAAATACCTTGTTTTGTTTTAAAATGTAATCTAAAATTTTTGTTAACTGCAAATAATTTTAATCATGCCATATTTTGGTTTTTTTCAGCAAATGCAGTATTTGGCCAGATGTCTCCCATATCAATCTACATACACACATGATTTATGAATCTTTGTTGATACTCAAGACTCACTTTTTTTGCAAACTGATTCTTCAGACGATATTGAACCTTTTACAACAGAACATATAAATCACACTGAAAAATACAAAAATCTGCTAAATACCTCCCTAACACTAGCTTAGTTGCTATACAAACGCATTCAAATGGGAGAGAAAAATACTCCTAAAATGACCTTGTTCAGTATTGTATTTAGCGGGACGTGGTCTAGACTCTAATATGAACTAGAAATGCATAAAACATGTCACATATTTTCCTATACTGGATGTGGATGGAGTGCACTGCTTGTAGTAAAACAACTAGCCTGCTGATAGCACACTGCTCTGCTATCACAGAAGCAGTAAAATGTCTGAGTTCTCATCTCCTGTCACTATCAGATCCTGAGAAACACAGTTTTGCCTTAATTTAGTCAATATTTAGCAGCCACCTAATGTACACATATTTATATAAGAAGCCAAGAATGTGAATAACAGCATGAGGGAAAAACAAGTCCCCTGTTAGAAGTGTTTCTTAAGCATCTCAGTGTCTGCCTTGGTTTTCAGCCTCCCTCAGCCCCAAGACAACAGGCAACCCAAAGAGGAGGCAGGCAGTGTGTTTCCAGACCCACTGGCACTGCCGTGTGCAGGCAGTCAGGAGATATCTCTCCCCGGTGATGGGCAGCACACAGCACCAGCAAAAATGCCGTGTTCCCCCTGTGGGGAACTGGCACAGTCAAGGCCAAAGAGCTTGATTTGCAGAGATGAGAGAGAAAGTAGTCATTCTAATAAAAAAGATGATCATGGAAAAACGGAATGGGATTCTGCTGCTAATTTAAATATGCTTTGAGTTTTCCTCTTAATCACAGTAAGACCCAACTGATCAGAGGGGCTCCACTACTGAGAGGAAGGCCCTGTGCTTCACGCATTGCTCCTTTCTAGCGCTGACCAATGTAATGCAGAACTACGGAAGAGAGGAGAAACACCTATAGAATTATTCTATTACCAAAATAGTATAGAATCATGCCCACAGCAGTTTAACCAGTATGTTGCATAGTACGGGAAAAATATTGGACAATGACTCTCCCACCTGAGCCTTAATCAGAAAGTATTTGCAGAACAATGTCTTTTACCACACAGCCTCGTGCCCCCCCATCTCTCTCCTGTAGTGTGTGTAGCTGCATCACTTTGGTTTTGAACACAAAGAGTTGTTCCCAGTTCTTTATCTTGATTTTTGCAGTTAACTGTGTGTCCCCCACCTTCTAGAACAGATGTCACCGTGGATCAGGTGAAAAACCATAGTTCCCAAATCAAGGGAAAGACTAAGTGTTGATAAAAGAGAAGTCTGTACACCAAAAATGCCTTACTTTCCTGTCATGACACTAAAACGTCCCATGTTGAAAGGTTCTAGGTTTTTCAGGTTAACCGTTTATAAAAGCAGTATCTTCATTTAGTATGCTGCTACACAAGGTAGTTTCTAAAGCCTAGCACAACAGTGGGTGCACATTCTCTTTGGCAGTGCTGGCAGACAGTAAAATAATTTTTCAAACACATTCTTGGAAAAGTCACTTTACAAAAAGACAGTAAAACTGAACCCAGTGGAAAATGTATTATAAACAGAAAAAGAAATGCCACTTAAGAAAGGAAAACACTAATCTAGTTAAAGTAAATCCTCTCTCAGCATTTCAGATATGACTTGAGAAACTCTCTCCTATTGCATTCCTGGATTTGTTCTAACTTTCAGTTACAAAAGATTGTTCATGGGAGAGTGGCAGACATTGTTACATGACCTAAACCCCACATTCGTTTTTGTTTCTGGCCTAGGAGAGATTTGGGTGTGAGTCTACTACATTAATGCAGTCTGCCAACCAGTTATCACAAATCTCTTAATAGTGCTGTTCTGCAAAATGTTCAGTCTGATACAATGACCCCTCCATTGTAATATGCTCTAAAAATCTTTTCAGCTCAATGGCTCTGAATGTTCCTAGATCAGGCTGACTGTGACAACTCATGTACTGATCAGCCTTTATTTTTCATTAACATTGCCTGTTCTCATCTTAATTATGACTTCTAGCAATTACTTAACTCTGTGGTTCATCATGACAGTTGGACTCGATGATCTTATTGTTCTTTTGCAATCTTAATGATTCTATGATTTTATATATGCTTATATTATTCTCTATGCTGTCATAATTTCACTTATTCTGTATAGTGCTGCTATATTTATAACTTCCAAATAAACATTCTGATCCCAAACACAATCTGAAAAAAAGACCACTTCAAACTGCACTGAAGATATAATACAGTACTATTGTTTAGAATATTGTCAGACAATATGTGGCTGAATGTGGTAGAAAATCCTGAATGTAACCCATATACACTGACAAGCACAGTAGTATGTGAATTACTTATACTCAAACCTCAGAACTAATTAATTGTCTTCTCTTTTAAAAAAATTAATTTTAGCACTAAATACACAGTGAAATCTCTTACTACAGTTGCATCATTATTTAACAAAACACCCCACAATCTTACAAAAAGAATTGAAAAAGTTGTAGACATGACTTAAGAAATTAATACATCACATACAATTTGTATGATTCCATTCTAGTAACTTCTAAAAGAGTTAAAAGACATTAAATATAAGTTATATGCAAGTTATTGAATTGCTAACTCAGATAAGCCACAGTGCTTCATCATTTATGAACTATTTTACACACTTTATGAACATACTCAGTATTTAAAGTATAAATCTTTATAAGACAAACCCCAAGCAGTTGTTGTGATTACTTTCCCTCCATCAGTCTTGGTTATAGGTGATAATTACTTCTGCTTGGGTAGGGGATCCACAAAACTGCTGCCAGTGGTATCCAGGACTTCCAGGACTTTTCTCTTTTAGAGAATTGCTAATTTCAGTAATACAGAGTTCAACTGTGTCAGGATCAGTTGATACAGTTCAGCTGTAACTGTATGTATTATATACCATAGCAAAATATAATAATACTGAATAAATTGTAAATATAATAACTGTAAAGTGAGAAACAGAATGTAGCTTAAAATACAATGTCTGTTTATCACCTCGCAGTCACCACTTATGGGTCATTCTCTCAATGCCTTGTGTTAGAAAGAAGTGGATACATCTTCAGTAGAAGAAGAGGAGAGGAAACAAGCATTGTAATTTCAGTTGTTTACTAAACTATTAACACAGTGGGCTTCTGTTTGTTTGTTTGTTTTCTCTTTAGAACTTCATGTGAGAAACTACAGCACCACAATAATACACACTGGTCAGTGACCAAGCTGTTCTGAAGACTGACAGAGATAACTCCTCTCCCAGAGATTTTGTTTTACTCTGTTAGCAACAGAGACCAAAAAATCACATTAAGTTTCTGATGGAAACAGGAAAATGATGTTAGTGGAAGTGCAGGAAGGATGTTTCAAGCCAAATGTCACATTATGCATGTAAATTTTGGACATACAAATGCATTTAGATTGTTGACTACCCAAGAAAAGTATACTGTTAACTTTTCAGCTGGCTTGTGGAAAGCACCTCCCTATCTATCCCTGCCCTGGCCTTCTAACTCCAGCATCTTCTGTGCTCCACAAACAACATGTGGCTAAAACCCCCCTATTTATAGTCAACACACAAATATCACAGAATCACAGAATCACAGAATCACCGGGTTGGAAGAGACCCACTGGATCATCGAGTCCAACCACTCCCACAAAACACTAAACCATGTCCCTCAGGACCCCGTCCACCCGTAACTTAAACACCTCCAGGGAAGGCGAATCAACCACCTCCCTGGGCAGCATATTCCAGTGCCTAATGACCCTTTCCGTAAA